>VDFB02064966.1:0-45176 GCA_007258455.2 Sequoia sempervirens | reverse complement strand
AACTTATTTATTTGGATGAGATTAAACCCTATAGTGCTTGGATCGTGCAAGATGATGAGGGCCATGAGGCCTCCGTGTTTATAGAGGATGAGATCGTTGATTTTGAGAGGCAAGCTATGGAGGATGTGGCCACAACAGAAGCAAGGGAGATTGGATTGGATGACATTGATATTGTGGAGGAGGCATCATTGCCATATTACCAATCGGGTGGAGCCACAAGCACAGTCTTCTATGCCAAGCACGAAGCCACAATCGAGTGCAAGGAGGACCATACCCTCTACCCCCCAATTTTTCACTAGGTTGGGGAAGAGGAAATTGTAATTGCCTAGATATGAAATTTATGATGATGATTTTCAAAGACAATCATCATAAATTCATAATAGTTATTAGTTAGTAGCTAACTATTGTATCCAGTATCCACTATCCAACTTTGCATGATGATGCCATTTTGTAATCCATATGTATTCAAGAATCAAATGTAATTGAAAACACTTCCTCATGGTTTCTTAGACTCATTTGATACATTTTGTAATTAAATTTTGCAAAAAAAATGTGTTTTTATAAGAAATTTTAGTACTTTTTAAGTTGCAAATTTTTTGCCGAGTCAAAAATTTTGGTCTTGCCAAGTACTCTCTTAAGTTCGCGTCTTCAATCTATGGGTATATCAATACCATGAAAGATGCAAGGTTGAATGGAATTCTAGACACATCAACTTCAATACCAAGGACTCGTAGCTAAACATGTGGATATGTAAATCTAGCTCTCATGCACAATTACTTAAAATTCAAAACCTGCAACAATTCAAGATGCTCTTGAATCAAAGCCCTAGAAAGATACCATGGATGCTAAGTATTCGACATTGATTAAAATTAATATATATGGGAGCTTGTTGATCTTCCAACTAGGAAAGAGGCAATTGGATGCAAATGGATATTCAAGATCAAGTACAAGGTAAATGAAGGAATTGACAATTATAAAGCTTGACTCCCACGTATTGCCTATACACAATCTTTCAAAATCCCATATATTGTGTGTACATAATCTTTCAAAATATTGTATAATGTATGTACATAATCTTTTAGAATCCCATATATTGTCTAGTCATCTAATTAGACTCCAAGGAAATCATGGATAAAATCTCTGAATGCATTGATCATGATCCTACTAAAGATTGCATGTGCATTCTTTAAGCCAAATGGCATTATTATATACATGTAGGATCCCCAGTCAATTGCAAAAGTGGTTTTAGGTTAATATTCTTCTAATATCCTTACCTAATGGTACCCTAAAAATCCATCTATAAATGAGTAAACTTCTCTACTAGCAACACTTTCTAGTACCTCTTCTATAAAAGTTGGAAAGGGATCATGAATACATGTCTTATTTAGATCTTTGAAATCCACACATATCCTTGTCTCCCATCCTTTTCTTTTGTACAACCAAAGTTCTGATCCATTTTGCATTCTCCATTGGTTTGATCATACCTCCGGCTAAGATCCTATTTATTTCAGTCTTCACTTTTATTCTAAGATTAAGGTTGAGTCAATAAAGTCATTGTTTCTACAGTTTAACATTGTCTTTTAGTTGGATCTTCATTACCCCAAATTTTTATATTCTGTTGAACTCTAAAGGTTCTTTGGAATAGATCCCCATACTCTGACAATTTCTACAATTTTAAATATCTTTTCTTCTTCTCAGTAATCTACTTTTGGCTAATTTTGGCTCACCATTCCTACCTATGCTATCCTCTCTTATTTTAAAGGATTTGTGAAAATATTGGTTTCTCTCTTCATTTTTGTCTATAATTTTCCTTTCATCTTCTCCTATTTGTACATCCAAATTTGTAGGATCTTCTTCTTCGCTTAAAGGATCATTACTTATTTTCTTGGATAAATACAATATCTTTTGTGGTACCACAACAGTCTAAGGTATCCATTCAATTCCTTTCTATTGACTGTCAGCTTCTTGAGGTACCCCATGTATCATTTCTTTCTTGAAAACCCTACTTACTTGATATTCTTGTAATGTTATCACTTCCTGACAATTCTTTTTAACACATTATTTACCCTTTGATTTGGGTCCTAGAACTTAAAATTTCTATAAAAATCATCTATAGTTACATTCTAGCATCTACTCCCTCCCCTTAATTCTTGGTGTATATATCATGCTCTAGCTATAAAATTTAAGGTCCAATAGAATAGATGTATTTCAAATTTTTAGTTATTTCTCCTAGTCTATTCTAGATATATTTCCAAGCATCTATATGGTTCTATAGATCCTCCATCCCATCATATTGTAACCTTCTTCTAAGTACTTGTTCTTGGTCAAGATTGTCAAAGCTTTCCATGTAGGTATATTTGATTTATGTGTGTTCCACCATCTTGCAGCTTTTAATATCAACATCTAAAGCTCTCATATTGAATTCTTTGTTTGTAAATTTTCTTTCCTTGGTCTAAAGATAATCCAATAAGTCTCCTAAATAATGTGGTAATTTTACATATGAAACTCCTCTTTGTATGTGGTTCAATCTTTTTCTCTATAGTATTCATTTGTGAAGTTTTGGTTACTTGTCTAGTCATATAAATACTTTTCTAGGCCCGAATGTTTTCTTTTTATGCTTTTCTAGCTATTCCCATGCCCAAGCTTCTCCCACTTCATCCTTGTTAGTTGAAGAGCTGTCATTATCTATAAATATTTTGCCTTTTGACTTGGATTCTCCATTCCATTCCTTCCAAAGTATTATCCCAGTTGTGTATAGTGTTTTGTTTCTTGCATTCCATCTTCTTCCTCATCTTCAATGTATGATTCTTCTACATATACTCCTTTCATTCCTTCATTAGAAGGCATGTGTACTGCTTTACCATTCCCTTGCAGTATTAACTCCTTTTTGTCTACATCAAAAATTCTATTATTATCCATAAACCATTCAATTTCTAATATGATATTGAAGATTTCTTGAGATCCTTTGTATATATCTATGGCTTCAAAGTAAACTTTTGTTTTTATATTCATGAAATATACTTGTATTCTCTCTAAGTCTCTATGGGGCATATGGGGCTTCCATTTGCTAAAGCAATATCATAAGGTGTTTCATGTAGTCATGGACTACCAAATGCTTCATATATTTCTTTAGGGATGATATTTATGTCTGCACCAAAGTCTAGTAAAGCTTTTCTAACCATTTTTCCATTTATTTTTATATCCAACATGATCGGTTGCTTTTTCCACTTTTGTATGAGTTTTCGTCAACGATCTGATTTGAGGTCTCCTTTGCTCTATACATTTCTTGTTCCAATGTTTAGAAAATTGCTTAAGCTTTTCTAGTAGATTCTCTTATATTAATTCAGCCATTTCTTGCAATTTTTGGGCCTCTTCTAAAAACTAGCCCTTCTTATTTTTTCCTTGTTTTTGTATTTTCTCAAATAACTCTTTAGATTTTCCACTAAGTCATGTTCTCTTTTATCAAGGTGATTTTCTTCTTCTTTCAGTTTTATCTATCTCCTCTAATATTCACTTCTTTATATTTGTGCATGTCCCTCCACAAGTTATGACTGCAACATTATTCTCCTTTTTTCCTAAATTCTTCAATTGCTTTCCCTCTCAGTTGTTCCTTCCTTTCCTTATGTTCTTTTTCCAATTCTTCTTTTGTCATAGAAGGTTCCCCTATCTCAAATTTAGATTCTATATCAACTTTCTTGCATCTTCTAATAGCATGTCCTTCTTTCTTAGGTATTTTCATTAACACCTTAGCATTGCATGATACATTTAGACCTGAAAATTCTTCATTTCTCATTCTTGGTGCCAATCAATTCTTGTAAAATTGTGCAACTTTGGGGCAACTAAATGCATTATATGTAGTATCACAACAAAACCCACAACTTGACTCTTCTTTCTCCTTGTTCTTCGTTAGTATAATTTCCTAGCTTACCACAATAGTAGCAGGTTGGTCTTTACGTATTCCTCTTCCACAACCACCTCTATTGTGTTTTTGATAGCCTCATTTGTCATATCCTTGTGAATAATTGTTGTTATAACTTTAGCAGGTTCCTTATTATGTATTTGTGGTAGTGCATGGTTTAGATAATTAATTCGTCCTTGATTTTTCCTCCATTGCATATCCTTGTAACTAGAATTGTATACTTTTTCAATACTCCTACAACCAATCCTTGTTCCCTAGTAACACCTCTATCTATAATTGACTCTTTTCTATTCATTCCTCAACCAATGGTTCATATCCCTCTTCAGGTAACATGGGACTGTAATGTCGTAAAATTGCACCCCTTGCAATTTCACATACATTTTTGTATCTGCTTTAGTGTCCACTCCCTAGCACTTGTGTAGGCTCATTTTAACCCCTGCATCAACCTTTTTCCCTTCTCGGGATGCTCGGTACCCTTTTTCAACAACTACCCTTCATGCATAAACTTTGCATCAAACCTTGTGCTTTTCCCATTCTTGTCGTTTTGTAGTGTGATGTGTCTAGACACTAGCACGCCGCATGGACGTCAGCACTCCGCGCTAGCATCCTATGACATTTCAATGTTCAAACGACCTTTTTTGAGCATGTTTGCCACTTGTCAACTACTTTTGTCGGCGGTAACAGCTTGGGACGCCTTGTAATGGCTTAGGAAGCTTCTTTTCCCTCCTCTTCTCTCTTTAAAATTTATCTTTCCAATTCATTTGGTCCTAGCTTCTCCCTAGCCTCTTGGCTTCTTTCTTGGACATTCTCTTATCTTGCTATCTTGCTTGCAAAGCTCTCTACAACTTGCTATAGCAGCACTCTCAAGCTCTCACAACGCCCTCTGCAACTCTCTTGGCTCTCGCAGCTATCTCTCTCTTTGGCTTCCTTAAGCCTTGCAGCTGATATCTTTCTTACCTTGTGCTTGCGAGCATCTTGGAATTTCTCATATCCCCTATCTATTGCATCTTGATTTCGTGATACAAGTTCTCCTCTTTGAGCGGGAATTGCTTTTATCATGCCATATTTGCTTGCTTTGTTCACTTCCTCTACCTATTTGGCTATCCGTGGAGGTGGGAACACCAAAACGAGGGTTTGACTGAGGCAAACCCCTATACAACCCCAACATTTTCTCTCGATCTTATGTATGCAGGTATTGAAGATATTCATGTGTTGGAGGCTTCATTACTTGGATTGTTGTGAGAAGTTTCATATCACTTATTCTCTTACTTTATCATTTATACTTCATTTTATTTCACGTTTGTTATGTTCTATTATCTTCCCACATTACTGGAAGTTCTCGGTAATTGGGTTGTTAGTAGTTGCTTTGCATTTTCTGTGATACTCTCAGTATTTGGTCCGTACAAGACGCCAGCATGCCTCTAGGATGCTAGCGCGTCGCACTGTAGTCCATATATCGCGCTTTCGTCCTTGACTAAAAACTTGCTAGTCTATCCAGAAAATCGTTGTGACCTACTCACTCTGATTCTAAAACTCTTGCTCTATTCCTTGAGGTAGTTTAGGGCAGTTCGCCCCTTGGGATTCTCTTGAGAATAAAGAGACTCATGAGTAGCAAATCCCCCTTCTCTACAAGGACAATCATATGTTTCATGTTTATCCCACTATTGGGAGATACCACAATAGAAACTTTTGTTCTTTCGGGGGGCTTTCTCAAATTCCATCCTCATTGTGGTGGCTCTTTTTGTACCTTTTGTCATTGTAAATTCATTCATTATGTGTCCTTGTTGCAATAAGTACACCAAATCTTGGTCCTTTGGCTAAGGGAGAAGTCTCACTCTTGTCACCTTCTACCAAAATTTCCTATTTTAATTTTAGCTTTTCTAGTTCCAATTTTAATTTTTCTATTTCCTCACTTCCACAGGATTCATTTTCTCATCTAAGATTGGGATTCCATTCTAGTTGCTAACTCTGCTACTTCCTTATATGTGGTGGTTACTCTTCCATTTAATATAGCTTGAATGTGTGGCCTTAATCACGATACAAACCATTGTATCCTCTTTTTTTCTATCAACATATGTTCCAACTTCCTAACCACACTTTTGAAATGTTGGTCATATTCTTTTACTAATTCATTCTTTCCTTGTGTCATTTCACTCATTTTGCTCACATTCTCAACTAGGGCACCTAGAGAATAGAAATTTGTTATAAATTGTTCACTTTTTTCTTCCCATTTCTTGTCATACTTTGGGCAATCTTTGTTATACCATCTCAAGGCTTCATCCTTAAGTGTTTCTACAAATTCATACAATTGTGTATGGCATCATCAATGCCAACTCTATTCCAATGAGATTCCAAGATAAAGAGATGCTCACTTTCATCTTTAGTGTCTACCAAACACAAAGAGTTTAATCCTGTCCGTGGCCATCTTTATAAGAGTTAAAGGTGTTATTATTCCAAGATAAAGAGATGCTCACTTTCATCTTTAGTTTCTACCAAACAAAAAGAGTTTAATCCTATTCGCGGCCATCTTTATAAGAGTTAAAGGTGTTATTCCAAGATAAAGAGATGCTCACTTTCATCTTTAGTGTCTACCAAACACAAGGAGTTTAATCCTGTTCGCGGCCATCTTTATAAGAGTTAAAGGTGTTTTTGATTTGTCGTTTTGACACAAAGAGTTTAATCCTATTTGTGGCCATCTTTATAAGAGTTAAAGGTGTTTTTTATTTGTTGTTTTGTGGTTAGTGGCTTGTCCTACCTCCTACTCTCTCTCTCTCTCTCTCTCTCTCTCTCTCTCTCTCTCTTTTCTTTTCTTCAAGCCTTTTCTCAACCTAGTTCTATCCTTCTACTAGTTGACTAATTTATTTTCTCTACCTTTGTCTCTAATGAGCACATGCTTATACAAAGAGGGGGGGTGTGAATCAGTATAAGCTAATCTTTTACTTTTTAAAAACTTAATTGACCACAACAATCACAGCCATACAAGATCTAGCAATTAAGAACACAAGATTTGTGTGGAAACCCTTTCGAGAGAAAACCACAGCAAAATATTGCTTATATAAAAATACTCTTACAACTTTTGTAGGCATCAACCCCCACTTATGGATTTCTAGGCACCAACCCACTGGAGACACCAATCCCCACAACTGAGTACCAACTCAGCAAGAGACGCCAATCTCTTATTTTGAGAAGCGCCAACTTCCAAATGAACAAAGTATTTGCCTTCTTGAGTATTGCTTCTTCAATGGATGATCATTTAAATCCTTTTCATACAATCTCCTTGTAAATGATGCAGCATTTTCCACACTTATATTCTCCTTCAAAAATCTGCTTGTATCATATTTTTCAGTTTTCACACCCTCATTCTTCTTTACAAATCTGCTTATAAATGATATTACATTATCCACATAAACATTCTTTCTTAAATCTGCATATGATCCCCTTCAAATCTGCACTAAGAAAAAGCACCATATATGTTTTCTATCACAAATCAACTTAATGATAAAATAGCATTTTCACCAACATCTTCTTTCAAGATAATTCTGCTCTAAATCTGCTCACATATATTTTCTTCTTAAAATCTGCTCAGATCTGCTCACATATATTTTCTTCTAAAATCTGCTCTTAGATCACCTTGAGGTCTGCTATATATCTGCCTTAAATCTGATTCAGGATCTACTATATATCTGCCTTGGATATGCTCTTATTATAGGAAAGATATTCATTTTTTGCTTGATATCTAACCCTCAAACCAATCTTCTTTTATACCATACCAATACACCTCTTCATCTAAGGGAGGCGTCTATTCCAAGGAGGTCGACCAAACTTAAAATATAAATATTTTATTTAAATTCTCAAACATGGATGATCATCAAGAGGGATCGGCCCCTTAAGATAATATGTTTATTTCACCCAAGGAGGGCAATCACCCAAGGAGGGCGATCTCCAATGCAAGTTGGCTCAAAACAAACATAAATTTATTTATTTATTAGATCAATTTAAACCTAACTTGGGTGCCAAAATGGGTCAGCCCATTGTCATTAAAACAATGAGATAATTTGCTAAGGTAGTCAGCCATGATTGAGGTCTTTCTTGGATCACGATTTGTGGCCTTTGGCCCTCAATTTGCTTCAGCAGTTCTTCTTGTGGCAGAGATCAGATCCCCTTGGACATTCCCTTTGACATCAATGAAAAATAATTCTAACAGTCTCTAGGCAACTGATCTCCAAATTTTCACTAAATATTTTTTCAAAATATTCCACCAACTATTTCTTACTCTCACTCTAGCCTAAGCAAGGATTCACTAATCTCTTCTTCAAATACCCTTCTTGACTTATTTGGCACAGGGGATGACTCCTAATTCAAAGGGTTTGCCTCTTCAAGGTGTTGTTTCATCCATAGTTTGCGGACTCGGCCGACTCGCCGCGGACTCGCGAGTCCCTACCCTGGCCGAGTCCACTCGCCGCGGACTCGGGAGTCGAGTCCAGGCGAGTCCTAGGTCGGGACTCCCGAGTCCGACCTCAGGACTCGGCCGAGTCCTGAGGTCGGACTCGGGAGTCCCGACCCAGGACTCTCCTGCGCGGCTGAGTCTCAAAAACGGGTTAAAACCCATGATTTTTTTGCTTTTTTCTTTCATTTTTTGACTGTCACTCTTGAAAACCAGGTCTGCAAGTTGCTGTGGGATTGATAGAAGAAGGGAGAACGAACCAAAAAGGCCAAAATCGAGCAAGGTAAGTGATCTAACACTGCTTTTTGTTTGTTTTCTTCAATTTTTTTGCATTCAAAATTTAAAAAATCAAGAAAAATAAGGGGAAATGCTGCCAAATTTTTTTCTCTTTTCCTTAATAGCCTAATTCTTATTCTTTCTACTTTCTAGCTTGGTTTTGCATCTTTTTTCTTTTGCAAATGTTTGAAACTTTGAAATTTTGAATCACATTTATTTGCTGTTTTTTTGCAAACCCTAGCTGATTTTTCTTTTCATTTTGAACTTGAAACAGCAATGTCGTCTTCAAATCCAAAGGGAGTAAAAAAAGACCCTGCATGGAAGTATGCAATTCCAGGAAATAAAAAAGGTGAATTGACATGTCATGAATGCAACAAATGGATGACAGGAGGAATAAACAGATTAAAATACCACCTTGCTAGAATCCCTGGTCAAAATGTGGAGGGATGCAAGAATACCACTCCTGAGATCATTAGAGAGATGAAGGCCCTTCTTGCTGAATATGAGCTTAAGAAAGAGGAAAGACAAAAAACAAAAGATGCCCTAACATCAGCGATGAGTGGATCTCAATCCCAATCTGCACCCTCTAAGCCCCATGGTGTTGCAAGTCCAAGCTTCCGTGCTCCACATTCATCTTTTGGGGAGAGTCCTGATGGTTCTTTTTCTACTGCTAGTCAGGGTCCTTCATCAGGACCAAATTATTTTGTTCCACGTAATGTTCCAGGAGCACAACCTTCACTTGAAGGTACAGGTTGGAATAAAGAAAAGCATCAAGAAGCTAGGATGGCTGCTGCAAACTTTTGGTATTACAATAATCTACCTTTCAATGTTGCAAACAGCCCATATTGGGAAGGTTTGGTGAATGCCCTTACAGTTGCAGGAAAGGGGTTTAAGACTCCATCATCTAAAGATTTGAGTGGGCCATTGCTAGAGGAAGCCGTAAAGAATACACAGTTTGTGGTTGATGAGCAAAAAAAATTTTGGCGAAGAAAAGGTTGCAGCATTTTATCTGATGGGTGGACAGATGGACGAAATAGAACTCTCCTTAACTTTTTAGTGGCCTCTAATGGTGGATTGGTGTTTCTAAAATCAATAGATGCCTCCCATGAAGTTAAAAATGCTGAGACTTTATGCAATCTATTAGATGGGGTGGTCCAGGAGGTTGGAGTTGATAATGTTGTCCAAATCATCACGGACAACGCAGCTGCATATGTAGCTGCAGGTAGACTACTTATGGAGAGGTATCCCACAATTGCATGGTCTCCATGTGCTGCACATTGCTTAGACCTATTGCTAGAGGACATTGGGAAGATTTCATGGGTCAAAAGTGTGGTTGAAGATGCAAAAAGTGTTACAAAATTTATCTACAACCATACTTGGGTGCTTTCTTTGATGAGGAAATTTACAAATGGCAAGGACCTTGTGCGACCTGGAGTGACACGATTTGCTAGCCACTTCCTCACATTGCAAAGCATTCTTGGTGCCATTAATCATCTCAAACAAATGTTCGTGTCTGATGCTTGGAAGGAGTCCTCATTTTCCAATAGACCTGAAGGGGAGAGGATTGTTGCCATAGTTTTTGATGAGACATTCATCAAAAATGGAGAGGAGTTGATGGGGGTAAGTAGCAATCACACAAAAATAAATTATACATGATAATCTATTTGCTGTTTTTTTTTTTTGAGGGGTTAATTTTGTTATGATTTAACATTTGTTTTCATTTTTTTAGGTGACAGAACCTTTGGTGAGGGTTCTTCGTATGGTGGATGGAGATGGCATGCCAATGGGGTTCATCTATGAGGCCATGGATAGGGCCAAAGAGGCCATATCACGTTACTATGGCGGAAACAAAAAGAAATATGAAATCATATGGCGCATCATTGATCGGAGATGGACACACCAACTCCACCAGCCGATCCATGCCTTTGCCTACTTCTTGAATCCGAAGTTCTACTTCTCGGACACATTTAAGGCGGATGAGGAGGTCATGGAAGGTCTTGTCATATGCATTGATAGGATGGTGCCTGATCCTGAGCTGAGAGATAAAGTGCTTGATGAGTTGGAGGTGAGATTTGTTACATCTTATTTATGAATTTGCAATGTTGAGCCTTGACTATCTATGAATTTTCTATATTTGATTTACTTTTTCTTTTATCTATTCAAGGTCTACAAAGGTGCAGAGGGGAGACTCTTTTCCTCCCAACAAGCAATTGAAAGGAGAGGAAAACAACAACCAGGTAAAAAATGAAATTAGAAACTTGATTCTTACATATAGATTGTTTAAAGTTTTAAACTTTACTTTATTCTTATTTCTTAATACTTATATTTTTTAAACATGTTTTTGTAGATCTATGGTGGGAGAACTATGGTGCTAGCACACCAAATCTTCAAAAGCTAGCCATACGTGTCTTGTCACAGCCATGCAGTGCTTCTGGGTGTGAACGGAATTGGAGTTTGTTTGAGAACATTCACACAAAGAAGAGGAATAGGTTGACTCAGCAGCGCCTAAATGATTTAGTTTTTGTTCGATACAACCTTCGCCTTCGAACTAGAAAGGTGGAGGGTGTTTCACATGAGTCCATCGACTTGGATGACATTGATCCATATGGTGAATGGACTATTGATGAACAAAATGATGAGGCTGATGTCTTCCTTACTGATGAGGATCTTGCTGAACTAGAGAGAGCAGCAGCAGAAGAAGCAACAAGATTGGATGCCATGGAGGACGATGAAGACACATTCGAATATCATGTTTCCCCTTCTCGATCTCCTAGTCCTCGTTTGGATACTATAGCACGGGCACCTTCTAGTTCTAGGCCTCCAAAATTGAGTACCATTGGGAGGGGAAAAAGGAAGATGTAGATTATATGTGGTTGTTAATGTTTTCCTCTTTTTGACATGATTATATGTAAACATTTATAAATTTATGATGCTGTTCTACATTGAAACTATGAGTATTTGATGAATATGAATGATGAAATTTCAATTATTGAGTGTTTGATGATCATATGACATGTGTAATCTTTGAATTATAAGTGTTTGATAATCAAATTAGGCTCTTATGTTCTCTAAATGCATTAATTTGTTCTTGTTTTTTTGTAAAACTACGGTTTTTTTTTTTGCCGAGTCCTTGCCGAGTCTTTTCCCGAGTCTGTGCCGAGTCCCCGAGTCCGAGTCATATTTTGGGCTGCCGAGTCCGCGGCGAGTCCGAGTTTTCCAACTATGGTTTCATCTTTGGAGATGCAACTTTTGGTAATTGGTCATTAGTTAGTGACATCTCACTAAATAGTGTAGGACTACCCCATCCTTCTGAGTGTTTCAATTGTGTCGATGGCCAATTCATTGAACATTTCTTTTTAATCCTCTTTTTCCACATTCTTTCTCTTTCCTAAAACTCCAAGTTTTTCATCATTTTTTCCTTCTATAAACCTACATTTTTATTACCACCTTGTTTAAATATTCTACACTAAAGTTTAGAGATCTAAGTTTTGAAATTGGGGTTAATAGATCCTTAAAACCTTTATTGATAGTGATCTTAATATTTGCCAAATTTAGTTCAGAATAGGGTTCCCAAGTCAATTTCATACGGTGGTGCACCCCTACTTCTACACCTTGGCTGAGCACTCCTACTTCTAAGCCCTCTCTGCAATGACTCCTTAAATTCATCATATTCTTTAATTTGTTATGTCAATTCGGTCAAACTTTCTCCAGCTCTTCTAATATGGATGATCAATTGCTCACATGTTTCATTGTTATTGAGTAGTATATTCACTATCTATCCTTAAATTCATCATATTCTTTCATTTGTTATGTCAATTCGGTCAAACTTTCTCCAGCTCTTCTAATATGGATGATCAATTGCTCACATGTTTCATTGTTATTGAGTAGTATATTCACTATCTATCCTTTTGGTATTTGATTCTCAATACTGTCAGTGGCAACCTTTTTGGTGCACTCTAAAGAGGGTTTCCCAAGCCTTTTCCAATCTCTTGTGGTATCTCTCCTATCTTTCTTAGGTTTGTTTCAACCTCTTTCCTCTTCAATGTGTAATTCACAGGCCATCTTGATCTCTTCAAAAATTTCTCTCAATCTTTTGTTGTCTTCTTCAATGTGTTTTTAATTTGGGGTTTTATTAATCCTTTTATCCATCCCTAATGGCTCAGTCTAGACCTACCTATAGCAATTGCATCTTTTCAAGATCCTTTTTGGAATCTTCCCTCTTTCCATTTGTCATCCCCTAGCCTAACCCCTTACCAAGGGTTAGCACCTGACGTGTGCTACCACACAACTCAATTTTTGTTGTAGCTTTTATTGATACTCCTTTTCTAGGTAGTATTCTTTACCACAAATTTATTTGTTTATTTCTGTAATTTCTTCTTATACATCAACAAACTGGGTCCCGACAACAAAACCAAAATGCTGACAATAAAATATAGTCCCAAGGTCTGGATTATTTATATCAAAGAAATTAATTCGAAATTAATGCAATAGTAAGGAAATCATAATAGTGTGGTAGTGAACATATGCATAACATAAAGATCATACAATGTACAATCTGTACTGCAAGCATATATATATAATTAATATAAACATCACATATGCTTGGGTAGCACTTCTCTTTATACTACATTAACTTTGTATTCTTTGGTTAGCTCTATTTATGTTCTACTTCCTTCTCCCTTCTCTTTCTCTCCTATCTTTCCCTATAGTGGGGCTAGATGTTCACGTAGGAGTGTCCTTTTGTTTGTGCAATCTGTATTGCAAGCATATATATAATTAATATAAACATCACATATTCTTGGGTAGCACTTCTCTGTATACTACATTCACTATGTATTCTTTGGTTAGCTCTATCTTATGTTCTACTTCCTTGTCCCGTCTCTTTCTCTCCTATCTTTCCCTATAGTGGAGCTAGATGTTCATGTAGCCTTCTATTCATGTAGGAGTGTGTCCTTTTGTTTGTCTTTGTACCTTATCAACCTTCACGAGATACTGCAGTGCCTCAGATGTTGATGTAATAGCTTTGCAATGACTGAAATTATGTACATCCTATTTCCAATTCCTTTCTGCCAACACTTCTCAACTCAAGGAAGATCAAGCTAGCAGTCGTTCCCATACATAGGGAATATTCCTAAAAATATCCCCTACACTCCTCAAAACTATCCTTAGAGCAAGCTCATGCACATGAAAAGAACCATTCCAAGTACTCTTCAAACTAGCTTGTTGAACTAACATTCCCAACTCAAGACTCATTCCCAAGAGAAAACAAAGCACAAAATAGAATGCATCTACAAAACCAGGTAGGCAATACCTATCAAATGATTCTCTGTTCAGTGTATCGAGGGTTGAGTATGAGACTATTCCTCCTAAGACACAGTAAGTCACATTGACTCTCTCCACAAAAAAATTCCTCACCATTTCCATGTTGAACTCACATCGAACTCTAGGAGAAAGCTCCTCAGCTTTTATGATGAAACCTCATCAAAGAGACATTCCAACACAATCTCCAAAAACTAGAGATCTCCAACCTCACCCAAATCTGTCTAGCATCAATGAGCACCCAACCATCTCATGCAAATTGAACTCCAATTGCAGCACTACTATATTTAGAAGCCATGCCTTCACACAATCAAAGAACTCAACTACAACACCAACAGCTCCCAAAAGGAAAACCACAATCTCCATAATAAGATAACTACTATAAGTTCCAAAAGATACAACTGCAAGTGACCCAAAGTACTCCTATAGCAATGTCATAAGCATCCCAATATACTATAACATGAATCACAAGTACTCCATCCATCCATCTCATTGTCTCATTGCCAAATAGCATACCAATGCATCAAGATGGTTAAAGAGACAATAAACTAGAATCCACCACTCCATGGCATCTAAAATACTATATAACACTCCACTACAATAGGACACCATTAACACCACAAAGATCTATGGGTATAGACAGCCCACTTCTAAGTTATCCATGCATCCTATGTGTATAAACAACCCATAAAATACTATATAACACTCCACTACAATAGGACACCATTATCACCACAAAGATCTATGGGTATAGACAGCCCACTTCTAAGTTATCCATGCATCCTATGGGTATAAACAACCCATAGAACCACACAGCTTGTAGATCTCAAACAGTGCACAAAATGGATCCACCAAACAGCATAGACCAAAAAAAAATAGACTCAACTCCACATCAAGAACAAACAAATCAAAGACAACCAAAAACAAAATGTAGATTCTTCCATGACACTTGCATCAAATCCAAAATATCAAAAATCCACAATTACAGACAACCAAAAATCTAGAGCCCAACAAGAACCCATGAAAAAATGTTGAGCGACTGATCATGTACCAACATGTACCAACACCAACCTTCTCAAACATGCAAAAAGCATGAATGCAAATCTACAACTATCTCCATCCAAAAAAAATCCCACATGAATCACAATCTAAAACATAGTCTCTTCACAAATTTACAAAACCGCAAATTTTGACTAATGTGTAAAACCTTAAAAACCATTCATGTCAAAGACATCCATGCAAATCTGAATATGTTTATCATTTGGAAAACCCACAAATCTGAAACACATCAAACCTATAAACCAAAAAAATGTACTTATCACTAATAAGCGAAACCACAAATCTTGAATGGAAATTATACAAAACCTGTAAATCAAAAACACCATGAATATCCAACATGCAAGTACAAGCATCCAACAGAACTAGGGGCCTATTACACAAACTCGAAGTCACCAAACAAGCCAACTCCACAATCTCCACCATGTACAAGCAAAACAAAAGAACTAGGTTCTTCCAAGAGCTTCCAAGTCATAAAAGGGTCAACTCCATAGCCTACATGCATATGAGGGCTCATCATCTAATTCTTTCCAACACTAGAGGATAAAACCAAGCACCCAATCTAAACACTCCAAATGGTAGTTAAAACAACCAATACTCTCCTATGTGATCGGGGGCCAAAGATAGGCACCCAACATATGACCACTATGAAAAATTTGCATAGCCACCACAATAGAGGGCAGTTCCATACTACCAAACAAGAGCTCCAAGTTAACACTGTGCAATAGCAATATGCAACCACATGACCAACTCCAAGATGATCCACCTCTATTCTAGAAGTGACGACTATATTGTTTCCTAAAAAAATCAATTGCAAGACTCACTTCTACTTGAACAGGGACTTATATCACAAGAAAACAACCGTCCTACAAGAAAAAGATTACTTTTGCAACAAAATGCAAGCACATGCAACCCAAGGAACCAACTTGGCTATGATACCAAATGTAAGGAAAATATCATGTATGCACCTCCTATACTAAAAAATTTATTAAACAAAAGTCTAATAAAAAAACAAACTATGCCTGTAAAGTGGAAATAGGACAAAGATTAATTTCCTACATTAACCCTTTGAGAAAAGAAATATGAAATATGACATCTAAAGAGATTTCAACAACATAACATGTAAAATAATACTTAGAAAGTATGAATGAGAGAAAAAGAATATAAGCATAGATAAAAGAGAAAAGACACCAATATACCCTAAAAAACCTTTTTGAAAAAAACCTAGCCTCCAAAGCACCAAACCAATGCATTCATAGAAACAATATAGTCACAATACAATATCAAGCTCAAATCCTTAACATGGAGATCAACACCCAACTCCTCTGGATAAAAACGAGCATAACCCTACAAAATACATCCCATACTGCCTCCATCTCATGCCCTCAATATATAGACTTAAGGAGGCCTAGAAAACTACCAAAAAGCATTACTATGGGCCCAAACAAGGTCCAAAAATACCATGGTAAGAATTCTCACAACCCACCCCATTTTGGACTCATTGTCCCTATTGAATAGATGCTCTATGATGTGCCATAACATATGTAATTAATGGGTCAAGATTCCTAGTCCACTTCATAACCTCCCTCTTACATGCTCTTACACACATCATAGAATCTCTTACACACTCACAATGCCATAGATACTCATACACATCTTACATGACATAATGCTCTTACACATGTCATACCAATGAATACACATTAACATAATTGCCCTAGTCAAAGTGGGATTCCCTTTTCCATGAGGACAAATTAAATAATTAAATAATCTGAACATTATGAATAACAAGGTGGATCACACCTAATCCCAAACACACTTTGCACCAACAAGTTGCAAGCCAACTAAGGAAAATGTACACTTGGTTTTACTCAAATTCAATACTTGTGTCATATCATGGATCATGAAGGAATTCATGCAAATCTAGCAAAGATTGAGATCATTAAAAATTGGGAAAATTCTCACATCCACACAAAAATGTAAAATTATCTCAAACTAGCAAACTCCTATTGATAGTTTGTATTGGGAATTTTGGCACATCTCCTAGTTGTTGAATCAAATGATGAGAGCTACACCAACATTTCAATAGAGACCTACACAATATCAAGCATCTAAATGCATTCTCACAAACCTAACATTAATCGAGCCTATGAAATCAAGACCAATGCATTTCATTTTGCACTTGGTGTTGCAATCACATAACATGGACATCATGTTGGATACCATTAAAAAACATTCAACAATGCCATGTGAAAGTAATGGCAACGATATCTCTTACATGAGGAGACCATCATTCACTCTAATCACAAGCCTCTTCGACTTCTTCATGCATAAAGCAAGCTAAAGAATGTAAGGCACGTGCAATGGATGGCATACCTATAGGCTAGAACAATTCCATCTTGTGACCAAACACAAGAAGAGGAAAGATAGCAAAGTAGCTAGTTGCTTGCTGACCTCCACTCACCTCAAGGCCACAATATTGTGGACTGGATTTCACATTTCTTTGCAGATCAAGATCCTGCATCACCTATAATGCCCTTTTCTCAAGGCTAATGGGTTGAAAACTTCTATCTACAAGACACTTCTCTACAAACTTGGCCTCATTTATGTCCCCTATGCAAAGCACACTAATCCAAAGCAACAAATCATTTTGGAGTCAACACAACATTTTCCATACTCCAACAACACTTTTATCAGCTACACACGCAATAAAACACTAAGGCTGAAATCAAGCCTTGTGTTCCTTGCAACATAACCAAACCAGCCAAACTTGAATTGGGCATGAATACAGCTCTTCCAATTTTGTCATGTCCATGAGAATCTATCAACATGTATCTCTTATCTTAACTTGCTAACTAAACGTTAGCACAAGTACTCATTTGTTGTTGATTGTTTCTCACAAATGGCAGTCATGGTTGCATGCAAGAAGCTAATCAAAGAACCTACATTAACCAAACTCTTCTTCCAACACATTTCAATACATATTGGGTTTCCTCTCTCCATTGATCTAAATAAGATCCTCAATTTATTGATCACTTTTAGGAAGCTTGATGGGAGATGCCAAGACACGTGGCTATATAGGTAAATATATTTCCATCCCCAAACTAATGGACTAATTGAAGTGGTTGATCACACACTTATCCAATTGCTTCCAATTTACAATTCTCATCCTCACACTTAGGATGATAACTTAGCATATTTAACATGCCAACAAAATGGCTATTCACAATTCAATGACAGTCCATTCTAGAGAAGTCATGGGTTCCAATCTACAACACCTCTTGAAATTGTTTTTCTCACCCCTATAGTTCCAAAGACTAGTGTGAAGGTCAAATAATTGGACAAAGAAAAGGAACTTCTATAGCACATTTAACAAATTCAATTTCATCACTAGGTTTAGCATATTTTGACTCACCAACAATAAAAGTGCAAGGATCATCACAACATACATCACACACAACATGCTATTCAAGGAAGAAAGTTTAGTTGCATTTGCAGAAAGAGTGCTTCCAAGGTCTTAGTCATAAGTTCAAATCACTGTAATATGGTTCATGCACCATACTTTGTGTCACTAGTAATAACACAGTTAGTATAGACTTTCCTCCCTACTTGGGCATGCATCATTTGTTCGATGTTGCACTATTAAAACCATGCACAAAACCTCTACTGAAGCCTCTTGTAGTCTATCATCCATCAAATTTAGACAAACACTTGAGTCCAACAAGGAAACATGTACTCATTGGCACTACCTCAACTCACAATTATTGTGGTAATTATCCATTGTTAAAGTTGTCAAAAGTGGGCAGCAAATCAAACAAAGTGATTTACTTTTTGGAACTTCAAGTTCAATGTCCACAACTAGATACCTACTCAATGAGGACCATTGAATGTGACCAATGTTGCACTACCAGAGCTTTTCATAGTCTATCATCCATTAAATTTAGACCCTCACACTTGAGTCCAGCAAAGAAATATGTACTCATTGACGCTACCTCAACTCACAATTGCCATAGTACTTATCTGTTGTTTCAAGTTGTGAAAAGGGGGCAGCAAATCAAACAAAAAGATTTACTTTTTGCGACTTCATCTTTAGTCTCCACAACCAGATACCTATCAATGTTGTGTAATGTCCCCTTCTCAACAGTGATCAGTTATGTTGCCCGTCAGCCTATTCTGAATTCTCGTAGGCTTGACGGAGGTGAAATTAGGGTTTCTAGTTGCTTGGAGGTTTCTTTGGTGTTTTCAAGGGCTTGCATGTAGTTGTTTTATAGAGTGGTTTTTGGGTCTTTCTGGGTTTTCAGAGAGCTTCAGAATGATGTAACATACGTTTGCATCTAGGACTTTTCCGGACTTACTATTTTTAGTAAGTTTCGACGGCTACTCGGATTGAGGTTAAAATGAGTTTGGAACCACTTACTATTTTTAGTAAGTGTTATTTTTGGCAGTGCTATATTTGGCAACAGCTCAACTTTCAGTGCAGTTCTATTTTGAGCGGAGCAATTTTTGGTAATTTTGGTCTTCTGCATTTTGGACTTGTTTTGGCAAATTAAATCATTTAAGTCATTTTAATATTTTAATGTCTTTTTGGGCCCCAAGGCCTAGATGTATGACTTAAGGTTGTTTTTAAATGTGGCCTTGGAGTTGGACGCCACTTTATGGAGGAATTAAATGTTTTAAAATATTATTATTTGCCAAGGTGATGTTGGACGCCTAGAAAGAGGGAGGATAAAGTGTGCTTAAAAATTAAATATTTCAAATATGCTTGGGCTTCCCCTTTGGAGGGAAAAGTTGGAATTTGAAAGGTCACCCCGGAAATCTATTTAAGAAAGGCTTTGCTCTCTCATTTGGCATCCATTGCTATTGACGACAAAGTGTTGCTAAAATGATTTCAGACCCTTGGCTTCGAAGAATGCATACCTCCTAACAAATATCGGTTTCGTGTTTGAAAGATAACACCTAGCTGATTGAGACTGCTTCTTCATCTAGAGGTTGTAGATTGAGCTTCATTGTTGAAGGTTTTGATGTTGTTTACTATTTTAAAGTTGTTGGTTCATATATGGTTGTAGCTTATTTTCATTCATAACTCCTTGATAGATTTTTTGTTGGTTATGGGTATTGAAGATTTCATCTTTCCTACCTTCGATGCCCCCTTTCACCAAGTTTCAAATTTTAATATGAAGTTCTCAATTTTCTAGAGCTGGTCGCCCTTGTCAAGAGCGCTTTATCATTTCCAAATTTGCATTGGGATGTGTGTATAATAATTTGAGGTTGATTGAAGTTGTGTGTTGTTTTGTACTTGGTCGCCCTACTCCTAGGCTTCATTTGCATTTGGTTTGTAGTCATTTGGAAGCATATTGATGGAGTTATGAGCATTTTGGTGTGTGGAGAGCTTGCTGGTTTGTGTTTCAATTGCTGCAATTTCATATCAGACCTGGTTATTTCAGTTTTATGTTATATTCCTTTGGTGTTCTCATTCATATTTGTAATAAGGAATATTGTAAACTTTTATATTTAAGATAGAGCAAAAATCATCATAAAATCATTGTATGAGAGAGCATATTGTAACGCTGATTTTAGTTGTACTGATCAGGTATTTACTTTCAGCATTCTATATTATGTATTTCTCACTCCTGCTAAATAAGTGGTCGAGTGTTTACTTTCCAGTATTTAGTTGTAGTTATCGCTCCCTCTAAATAAATGGTCGAGCTTCATGGTCGATTATTTGCCTACTTTACTTTCAGCATTTACTTTCCAAAATGGTCGGCTAGCCGCCTACAACATTGTTCATTTCATTTCCAGTTTATAGCTAACGATCCCCTCGTACCGTATGCTCTCACCTCACCCACATTGGGATCTTGGTGATCAAAAAGTGAAGGGTTCCCTTTCAGCTGGTTTTGATTATTGGGCTAACCTTAACGGGTGCAAATTTGTATGTGAAAATTCAAAAAAAAACTAAGGGGGTTATTTCAGTGGTATCAAAGCCTGTTTTCCTGCCATCCTGTGAAAATAGAGTTTCAATTGTCAGATGAGTGATAGAGAAGTCAGATACTACACCAGAGGACAAGCAAGAGTTCAGTATCAGAATCCACCAATTCCAAACGCAGAGACTTTCTCAAAGGCTTTGAGAAATAGTGGTAAAGCAGTTGAGACTATGGCAAATAGAGATAAGGGTGCAATGGAGGATAGGGAAGCTAGAGCTAAACGGAAGTTTGACACCATGTTGGACATGATGTCACGCTTGCTAGCTAAGATGGATCAGCAAGTGACTCAAAATCAGTCCCAGCCTCAACAGAATCATGTCGAAGAGAACAGCTCTTCAGAGACAAATGGAAGAGAGAGAACTATTGGCCAGCATGTTGCAACTTCTAGAGGATCAGCCTCTAGACCTCTCATTCCTAACTTTATTCCAAGGGAAGAACCACCGGCTGAAGCAGAAATGTCATTGGCGGATGAGGTGAGGAATAGTTTCATGGAGTATGCCTCGCAACCAGCTGAGATTCGTGACATTTTGTCATTGGATCAATATATGAATCAGAAAAAGAGAAGAGGAGGCGGAATAAATGACAATCGTGCTCCTGTGGCTCCTAAGACAGATTACCATCAAGCTCTTGGTAAAGTTACCTTGGCACATTTTGATGGGAGTGATAAGTGTTCGGCAAGGTCGTGGGTGCAAAAGCTAGACAACTACCTCTTGCTTAGACAGATGCCTAAAGAAGATGCCATCAAGTTCACCACCTTACATTTGGATGGAGCTGCACACGAATGGTGGTATCATGGTTTGGTCATTCTTGGCCATAACCACATTCATACCTATGAGTTCACAAACAAGTTGATAGAAAGGTTTGATACCAAGGACCCTGAAGTTAGATTTCGTGAGTTGGCACAGCTGAAGCAACATAGTTCGCTTGACTCATATGTTGTTGATTTTCAAAGGCTTTATGTGATGGTCCCCAACATCACACAGAAAGGAGGCTTGTAGTGTTGTTTACTAAAGGATTGACAGAACCATTGAAGGGTTGGGTCAAAGCCTTTGATCCACCAACTCTTGATGAAGCAATCAAGAAATCAAGAAGCATGCAGTTGGCAGCCCCAAGGCCAAAATTTCAGTCCAAATCCTTTAGTCACAAAAAGGATAAAAAGCATTCTTTGAATCAGCCTAAGAAGTCTCCACAAAAGATGACTGATGAGCTCCGTGAGAAGTTGAGAAAGATGGAGTTTGTTACACATGTCGTGAGCCTTGGTCAAAAGGCCACAAATGCTATGGAAAGGGCCAATCACATCACATGGAAGCTTATTCTGATTCCGGATCAGAATCTAATATGTCTCATCAGCAGTATGAATCAGCAAGTAGTGATGAAGAAAATGCCCCAGAAGAAGAAGAAAAAGACCATGGAGGGAGGAGTGCTTTAGCACAACTCTCAAGCTTTCAAAAGAATGCGTCCTTTAGAGTCCATGGAGTGATTGGATCGCAGCGAATTGTTGCTCTAATCGACACTAGAGCAACCCATAACTTCATTGACGAAGGATTGGTAGCAAAGAGAGGCCTCAAGACGGAGGAGTTTGAAGGCTTCAAGGTGATGGTGGCAGATGGGTTCACATTGTCTTGCAATAGAAGGATTCCCAACCTATCTATGCAATTGGGCAATTATGAGGTGAAAGATGATTTTTATGTTGTAGGCATTGGAGATACCGATGTAGTGGCTGCAATCTCTTGGAGAGATCACTTTGAATTTGCAGACCATGGAGTTGAAGTTTCAGTCTAATGGAAAGAAGGTGGTGTTAAGAGGGATGTCAAATGGAGGCCCTCGCATTGTATCATTTAAGAGAATGGAAAGGCTGATTCATCGTGATCAAGTTGAGTGGGCAGCGAAGTGCATGATCTTACCAACTGATCCAGTGGAAGACAAGAGGCATTACCATCCTGACATTCAATCTTTGATTACTAAGAAGAGTAAAGTCTTTGGTAGTATACCTCCTGGGAGACCTCCTGAAAGAGGTTGTGAGCACATGATAGAACTTGAAGAGGGTGCAAAGCCGGTTATCACAACTCCTTACCGCTACCCCAAGAAGCAAAAGGATGAAATTGAGAAGGCTATCAAAGAGCTCTTGCATATGGGTCACATTTGCCCAAGCAAGAGTCCCTTCACTTCAACAGTAGTGCTTGTCAAGAAGAAAGATGGCACAATGTGCATGTGTGTTGATTACCATGTGCTGAATCAAAAGACAATTAAGAACCGGTATCCAATTCCCAAGATAGATGAGCTCATTGATGAGCTACATGGAGCCATGAATTTTTCTAAGATTGATCTTAGATCGGGCTACCATCAGATAAGGATGAGGGAATCAGACATTGAGAAAACTGCCTTTAGGTGTCATTTTGGGCACTATGAATTCCTAGTCATGCCATTCGTATTGACGAGTGCACCTGCAACTTTCCAATTTTTGCATGAACAAGATCTTTAGCCAGCAATTGAGGAAGTTCATGCTCATCTTCTCCGATGATATTCTCATATTCAGCAAGTCATGGGAAGAGCACCTCAAGCACTTGGAGGAAGTGCTAAGCATTTTGGAAGCTAAGTGTCTATTTGTAAAGGAATCCAAATGTGAATTTGGAATGACAGGGCTGCTCTATCTTGGCCACACTATCAGCTCTAAGGGTGTTAGAGTTGATCTAGAAAAGATCAAAGCAATCCTAGATTGGCCACCTCCAAAGAATGCGTCACATTTGAAGGGGTTTTTGGGGTTGTGTGGTTTCTACAGAAGGTTCCTGAAGGGGTATTCTCAGATGGCAGCCCCCCTCACTGATCTTACCAAAAAGGGAGCTTTCCTATGGTCAGATAAAGCACAAGTAGTGTTTGACAAATTCAAGCAAATCATGAGCTCTTGTCCAATGTTGGCTCTACCCGACTTCACCAAGTCGTTTGAATTGCAGTGTGATGCTTCAGGTGAAGGAGTTGGGGTTGTTCTTATGCAAGACAAACACCCTATTGTCTTCGAGAGCGGAAAGCTAAGAGGAGTTGAAAGACCATATTCAATTTATGACAAGGAGATGCTTGCAATCATGCACGCATTAGCCAAGTTTAGACAGTACTTGGTTGGGAGCAAGTTTGTAGTGAAGACTGATCATAACAGTCTCAAGCACTTCATGCATCAAAAGGACTTGATTGAAAGGCAACAAAAGTGGGTGAGGAAGCTCCAGGCTTACGACTTTGACATTGAGTATGTCAAAGGGAAAAATAATATAGTGGTCGATGCTCTTTCAAGAAGGCCTCATTTGAATTCTTTGGTTGAGCTTACTGCTGATTGGAAGGAGCAAATTGTTGCTGATTATGCCAAAAATCAGTTTGCAACCAGCATTGTTGAGGGTCATTTGCAAGATGAAAGGTATCAGTTGGTTGATGGATTGATACAATATAAGGGTAGAATTTTCTTGGTACCTAAATCTAAGCTCAAAAAGAAGATTTTGCAGTCTTTTCATGACATTCCCCTTGCTGGTCATCAAGGGTATTTTAAGACTTACAAGCAAATCCGTGAAAGATTTTCATGGAAAGGGCTAAAAGATGAAGTTTTACACTACATAAGGGAGTGTCAAACTTGCCAAATGAACAAGAATGAGCATACTTTTCCAGCTGGTTTGTTGCAACCCCTACCTATTCCCAATCAGAAATGGGAAAGTATTGTGATGGATTTCATCACGAGGTTGCCAAAGGTGCAAGGGAGAGATTGCATCTATGTTGTGGTGGATAGGTTGACAAAATTTTCTCATTTTTTTGCCATCACTAGCACTTTTACAGCAGCTCAAGTAACTGAGTTGTTCCTTAAATAAGTGTTCCGTTTGCATGGATTGCCACAAAACATTGTCAATGATAGGGACAACAAGTTCCTAAGTGCATTTTGGCAAGAAATATTTAGATTGAGTGGTACAGTGCTCACTCCAAGCACTAGTTATCACCCGTAGACGGATGGCCAATCAGAGATAGTGAATAAATGGTTGGAAGGCTACCTCAGAAATTATATGTCGAGGCAGCAAAAAACATGGGTAAAATGGCTTCATTTGGGAGAGTATTGTTGCAACTCTTCCTATCATATATCAATTAAGATGTCTCCAATTATGGCTCTTTATGGTTACGAAGCTCCTAGCTTCATGGACTTGGTGTTTGGTGATAGTAGAGCCCCTCAAGCGAGGGATATGTTACAGCAAAGTCAAGACATCTTGAGATCGTTGAAGGATAATCTCCATCATGCCCAGAATCAGCAGAAGCTATACGCTGATCAACAATGTGTTGAGTGCACATTTGAGTTTGGAGACATGGTCTACTTGAGGCTCCAGCCCTACAAATAGTCTACTCTCAAGAACAGTGGAGCGGGAAAACTTAAGCCACGTTTGTATGGCCCAGTCAAAGTCATCAGGCAGACTGGGGAAGTGACTTATGAGTTAGAGCTTCCAACTAGTAGCAAGGTGCACAATGTCTTTCATGTGTCACGCCTCAAGAAGGCGCTTGGGCACAATGTTGTTGCTACTTTAGAGTTACCTCCATTAGACGAAGAAGGACAGTTGGTGTTGATTCCGAAGGAGATCCTTGATGTTAGAGAGCGCTCTTTGAGGAGAAGAACAATTAAAGAGTATTTAGTGAAATGGAGAAACTTGTCGATTGAGGATGTGACATGGGAAGGTGAGCATATTTTGCAGCATCCAGACTTGCAGTTGCTTGAGGACAAGCAATCTCGAAGAGGGCGGACTGTAATGTCCCCTTCTTAAGAGTGATTAGTTCTATTGCCCATCAGCCTATTCTGGATTCTCATAGGCTTGCCAGAGGTGAAATTAGGGTTTCCAGCGACTTAGAGGTTTCTTTGGTGTTTTCAGGGGTTTGAATATAGTTGTTTTATAGAGTGGTTTCTGAGTCTTTCTAGGTTTTTAGAGAGCTTCAGAATGATGTGACATGCGTCTACATTTGAGGACTTTTCCAAACTTACTATTTTTAGTAAGTTTCGACGGCTGATCGGATTGTGGTTAAAATGAGTTTGGAACCACTTACTATTTTTAGCAGTATGCTATTTTTAGTAAGTGCTATTTTTGGCAATGCTATATTTGGCAGCAGCTCAGCTTTTTAATGTAGTTCTATTTCGAGCAGAGCAATTTTTGGTAATTTTGGTCTTTTGTATTTTGGGTTCGTTTTGGCAAATTAAATCATTTAAGTCATTTTAATATTTTAATGTCTTTTTGGGCTCCAAGGCCTAGATTTATGACTTAAGGTTGTTTTGAAATGTGGCCTTGGAGTCAGACGCCACTTTATGGAGGAATTAAATATTTTAAAATATTATTATTTGCCAAGGTGATGTTGGACGCCTAGAAAGAGGGAGGATAAAGTGTGTTTAAAAATTAAATATTTCAAATATGCTTGGGTGTCCCTTTTGGAGGGAAAAGTTGGAATTTGAAAGGTCACCCCAGAAATCTATTTAAGAAAGGCTTTGCTCTTTCATTTGGCATCCATTGATATTAATAACGAAGTGTTGCTGAAATGATTTTAGACCCTTGGCTTCAAGGAATGCATACCTCCTAGCAAATTATCAGTTTCGTGTTTGAAAGATAACACCTAGCTAATTGAGACTACTTCTTCATCCAAAGGTTGCAGATTGAGTTTCATTGTTGAAGGTTTTGATGTTATTTACTGTTTTGAAATTGCTAGTTCATATATGGCTGTAGCTTCTTTTCATTCATAACTCCCTGGTGAATTTTTTGTTGGTTATGGGTATTGAAGATTTCATCTTTCCTACCTTGGGCGCCCCCTTTCACCAAGTTTCAAATTTTAATATGAAGTTTCCAATTTTCTAGAGCCGGTTGCCCTTGTCAAGAGGGTTTTATCATTTCCAGATTTGCATTGGGATGCATGCATAATAATTTGAGGTTGATTGAAGCTATTTGTTGTCTTGTACTTTGTCGCCCTACTCCTAGGCTTCATTTGCATTTGGTTTGGAGTCATTTGGAAGCATATTGATGGAGTTATGAGCATTTTGGTGTGTGGAGAGCTTGCTGGTTTGTGTTTCAGTTGCTGCAATTTCATATCAGACCTGATTATTTCAGTTTTATGTTATATTCCTTTGGTGTTATCATTCATATTTGTACTAAGGAATATTGTAAACTTTTATATTTAAGATAGAGCAAAAATCATCATAAAATCATTGTATGAAAGAGCATCTTGTAACGCTGATTTCAGTTGTACTAATCAACTATTTACTTTCAGAATTCTATATTTTGTATTTCTCACTCCCGCTGAATAAGTGGTCGAGTGTTTACTTTCCAGTATTTAGTTGTAGTTATCACTCCCGCTGAATAAGTGGTCGAGCTTCATGGTCGGTTATCCGCCTACTTTACTTTCAGCATTTACTTTCCAGAATGGTCGGCTAGCCGCCTACAACATTGTTCATTTCATTTCCAATTTATAGCTAGCAATCCCCTTGCACCGTATGCTCTCACCTCGCCCACATCGGGATCTTGGTGATCAAAAAGTGAAGGGTTCCCTTTCAGTTGGTTTTGATTATTGAGCTAACCTTAACGGGTGCAAATTTGTATGTAAAAATTCAAAAAAAAACTGAGGGGTCTATTTCATGTTGCACTATCAAAACCATATACACCATCTATACTGGAGCCTTTTGTTGGGACAAAACTGAAGATTCTTTTCCTAGTGCTATGTTTGGAGAGTGAGTTGATATTTAATTTTATGGTTCAATTTACCCTATGTCAATCTGGGGGCATAAACTTTGTGAAAGACGTAACGACAATTTGCTCAAGAGCTGAAGGGCAGCAAGATGAGTTTAATGCAATGCAGCTTACTTGAAATCAATTCACACAACACAAATCTGTCTAACAACACTACAAACAAAACTTGAGGCTCTGGCTATAGGAACTGTCACGATACAATTCTCCGGCTATAGGAAATATCACAAATAATTTAAAGAAAATTAATTCTGCAACTCATTAATTCAAATGTATGCCAAATTAATTAATTGTGTTAGATTGGAATCAATTCACACAACACATAAAACATATCTTGTCTACTCATAAAGAAAACAGAAAAAAAAATATCATCACCAGTGTCTTGAGAGTGAGCCCTACCTCCCAATCTACCAATGAGGAAATAAAATGCTCACAAGTGCTTCGAAGAAAATTCAGATAATAATGGCAGTAGTATTTTTATGATAAAGATAACAAGTAACTATCTATGTTATGCATATTGTTGCTTATATAGTTACAGCCGATTAACAAACTATCTTAAAAATATACAAGTTGTTGTTTTACAGTTTTAAAACCAAAATACAACAATTGAATAAGAAAGAGTGTGTAGCCTATGGCCACTCTTTCTTAAGACATCAAATCGATTGTTATAACAGCATTGAACACTATATTCGGTTGGAAATAAAACAAAATGTCCACCGCTATTCTCCACAACTACGAGAGGTCTCTATTTACCCTGTTTTAGTTACATACAACCGCTTGAATTAGTGCTTGTAGAAATCACTTCCTAGAGTATATTTTACTCCTTTAATATATATTAAACATCTTGATTATATAAAACTAATAGTGGCAACCAAGAAAGAAAGGTTACCGTTAAACTATAGACTTAACATCTAATAAATATTTAGACAAACTTTTAACCCATCACCTTTCATAGTCTATCATCCATCAAATTTAGGCCCTGACACTTGATTCTAGCAAAGAAACGTGTCCTCATTGACACTATGTCAACTCACAATCGCCATGGTACTTATCCATTGATTCAAGTTGTGAAAGTGGCAGCAAACAAACAAAGATTTACCTTTTGCAACTCTGAGTTCAGCCTCTATAAATAGATACCTATTAAATGAGGACCATTGCTTTCCAAGAAAGGGAGAATGATGCAAATACAAGCACCTTCAAGTCTAATTCGCACCTTCCCAGAGGAGGATTTACACCTCTTGCAGCCTTCTTTACAGGTTTAGTTGTGAGTTACTCGATATTATTAACATTATTTTGCAGCTTGTGAACTTCACAACTCCTACAAATCACATTGTCACCATGTCAAGCTCCATAAGTACTACAAAATAAGACAACATCATCAATGGGGTCCATTTATTCCAATTGAGTGGCACTTCATCTTCCACATTCGACAAGGCCAAGGAAGTTAAAATGGTTAGAATATGCATGGCCTTTGTAACTGCCTATTCTTATGAGTAATTGTAAATTGTATCCTCCTCATCTACTTAGTTCCAAACACACAAACAATGAAGGCATATGCATGTGGTCTAGACATAGGTTTCATCATCTTTATCCATTCTCAATGCAAGAGAATCTTTCTTGAGATTGGAACCATAAGAATAACACTTGGATTCTAAGTCCAACATTATAATCATGTAAATATCTTGTTTGTGATATATAATATTGTTTTGTTTGCATTCTCTGGTTTCCTTTGGATCATCCGTGGCTTCTCCAAGGTCTTCAATACTAAATTTATTGGCTAGAGCTTGTACCACAAGGTCCACAGAGGACTAATCTTAGATAATCTGATCTTGTTGTTATTTAATAATATCTTCTTGTTGGCTCATGCTATTCTAATTTTGCATCACTCTTTCCATGTTGCTTTCCAAGGTGTGCACTCAAATGATCTAGATCACCAATTTTTCTTCCATATTCCATTTCTCGGTAGAGATCTTAGGATTGCAGGGTAGGAACCATTTATCCTTTGAAGACCTAGTCACTGGCATAGAACCTCACAATTCCCAAGGATTAGCAATCTGCTCTAACACCAATATGATCCGTAATCTTCTCTAATGAATAGTAGAAATTAACAAACCACAAAAATTTATGCTATTGTGCTACTTGAAAGTTCAAATAATAGTTAATTAGACGATTTGAAAGCTACTTAGAATTGGAAATAAGAACTAGAAACAAAGAAATTTCACAACACAACACATGGTCTTTTATCCTAGAAAACCCTAAGATACGGAAAAACTATGTTGCAAGGTTCAGCTAAGTAGCTCCCTGTACCAAGTCTAAACAAGTCCAAGTTCATGTCCAAGATCTAGCCCCTAAAGGATTCACCTAGGGCATGTTGGTGTACGTTTTATCATCCACCGAACACACAGAATAAAATGTCCAAAGACACTCTATCCTCTCTTGAACAAAATCACCACGTATGCTAAGATTGCGAGAAGATCATATGGCAATTCCAAGGTTTCCTTTGTCAGGTCTTGACGTGTGGATAAGCTCAATGGGCGTTGTGATATGTCGGTAATACAAAAAGGGACTTACGTTAAAGAATTCTTCACAAGTTTAGGACTTAGACGGATTTAACATTAAATACTCCTTCTTTTGGGATTTTTAGTTTGGATCTCAAAAAAAAAGTGCAAAAAGGATAAGGGTTTAGAAGTTCTAATCTAATCCTAAGAATCCAAGAGACGGTAAAGATTAGGTGAAACTGGTAACCACTATTTGCTTCGCCTCCTTGGGACAACTACACAAAGTGGGTGCAATCTTCAAGGGGTGTGATTATAGTTTTCATGTCTTGAACAATACTTATCCAGACTGAAGTTAAGCATCCGCAATCATAAGCTCAAGCTAACTTTACGCATTGAATAAAAATCATCTATTCAAAGAAAGTATGAGCTAAGTTTCACCAATCAATACTATCAGATCTTTCATTCATTTAACAAATATTCAAATCAAATTCTATCTTAATTCTAATCTAATGTTGAAGAAGCTATGCAACCTTGCAAACCACTTGACAATAAAAGGGATTCAAAGAAAATCATGCATAAGAGCTTTTATTATCGAAAGTAGCAATACGCAACAATCTCATACACTTTCTTCACAAAATGAAAATGAGAGATCAAGAGTTTATATAGAGTTTCTAAGAGCAAATGAAAGGCCAAGATTAAAACAAATTAACGGCCAAGATCAATACATATAAACCCTAATTAGGGTTTCCCAAAATAACATCAATAATCAATTAGTAAACAATGAGTGAAGTGGCGTCTGGAGCTATTTTCAAGGAAGTGCATCCTTATCCTATTGAGCAGCAGTGTGTTCAACGAACCTGGACACGATCGTGATGACTTCTTCCATCGTGACCTATGGCAGCATGTTTATTTTGAATTCCAGCTCGTCCAAGTCCTCAGCATATCTAGCAAAGGCACTCTCCCATTCCAATTCTTGTTTCATGAAGTCATCCCGAATGGATAAGAGGTTCGCCACCCTTGTGAAGTTTTGTCTCAGAATCGATCCTGTGGTGGAGAAGATCTCCTGAACCTTGTGCTTTAGCCTTTCTAGCTGCATGTCATTCTCTCAGACAATCTCTTTTTCAAATAGATCCGCAGCTATGAGGTAAATCTTTCTCTAAATTTCTCTGATATGTTCTTCAACTCTAAGTCCATCAGCTTTTGCTCTTTCCAAGACCTCGCTCCGTACTGTCAACGCCCAATACCAATGGTGGAAGTCATAAGCGGTGCCTGCTGCAATTATCTTTCCCTCGATCAACTCCTGTTTTGGAACTCCCTTTAGTACTCTAAGGCATGGGATGATCCTTTCTTGAATGTCCAAGAGGTTGTCCCAAACTTTTGTCATGACAACAAGTCTAGAAAGCAATGAGGAAGTTTGTCCATAGGCTAGGGTCAATCTCTCCATGAATGAGGCCGCTTCTGTGCTTTTACTTGCCATCCATTCCTTAGCTTCCTTAGCCGTTACCATATCTTCTTCAATGTCCTTGGTTGTTTCCTGTGAGGAGTTTAGGAGAGGAGGAGTTGCTTCATCACCCTGATTGAGCAGTTTAGTCAGGTGCTGAATGTACTCCTTCAGGTGCTCGACCTCCTTCTTATATTCCTTCTTCTTCGCCACTTCCTTCTCCAGTCTTGCATTGATAGTGGAGACTGAGTTATCCAACTCTTCAACTTCCTGGCCTTTTGTCATTGGGCCCAAATCAATAGTAGTAATGGCATACTCATGAGGAGCAATATCATCCTGTGTCTTGTCAACAGTTGGCACGGCAATCTGCACGGAACAGCTGTCGGCTTCGTCCCTCTGGATCGTGGAGAATTTCTTGGTGGGCTTCTTTACAGCAACCTGCTCTAACCTAGCCAAGAAGTCTGCAGTGTCATCTTCCTCCTGAGTCTCAACTGGCACCTGTATCTTCAATCTTTCCTTCAACTAGTCAGGAATTGTGGGTTGTTCAATGTCGTCCTCCTCCTGAACATTTTCTCCTCTTGGAGTATCCAAAATTCCTTTAAGAGCGGAAATCATTCCCTCTTGGAATTCATCATTTTAGATATCCATTTCATTCTCCGAACCCAATATTTATGTGCCCATAGGAGATGGGGGCTCGTCATCATCTAGCTAGATTGGCTCAACGTTACCCTCCTGAATTGGAGAAGGAATCATCATATCGGCCAAGGATTCATCCGTAGTAGCCACTAGCTCATCAATATTTCTGGATGCGGCAGAATGAGATGGCTCCATCCTTTGTCTCTTTTGCACAAGTTACGTGTTTGCAGCTGCTTCTTTCCTCTTCTTTGAGTTAGTAATTTCAACCAACTCGGCACTATGGGATGCACCTACATTGGAGGAGTATGATTCTACCTCACTCAGCAAGTCATAAGTGAGCGTCATTCTTTTCCGTCTTAACTCTTGGACCTGTTGGTCGACCCACCACTGAGAATACTTGATCACCGGCCTCATTAATGTGGTCAAATCTAAAAGCTCGGGTTCTAACCACTTCACTACAGGAAGAGACCATCTCTCATTGAAGAACGGTTGGACATACTCTCCATCATCTTCCAACTAATCAGGCACTCTGCAAAGTTCGGTCGCTCTAATCAAACTCACCGGCAATCTGGACCATAACCTTCTCCTGATTTCATACTCGTCTGCAGCATTCGCCCAGAAATCCTCCAGGTCTACTTTATGTTTATACCTTTTTCCATCCACAATCCAAATGTGGTTATGAGGGTCAAAGTTGGCCCTGGACCGATAAGTTGTGAACAGATACCATTGCATTTCCAACCTGGCACCTTCAGCTGCTTGTGCCAATGGACAAGCCTCTAGCATATTTCCAATGAAGAACAGGAAAGTGATAGCTGCCTTCTGTTTTGACCTTTGGATGTTTTGGTAAGTCTCCAGTTGTCTAAGGACCTCTAGCAAGATCATCCTATTTATAGGATAGATTGGAAGCCGGTAAGGATTTCCAGTGAACCCCTAGATTCTTATGTATGTGAATCTTGGAAACTGGACAAACCAGGATCCATATTTGCTAATCAGGCTTTTGGCTTCATGAGTTAGCCTCTAGTGAGTTCCTCCTTGGAGTATTCTGGTAATGTACATGAGAAAAGCATCGTTTTCCCGTCTGAAGTGAGATTTCTCTCTAAGCTACAACTACGGGTAATAGTCATATGACTTAAATTCGTTTTCACCATTGCCTCCTACACCTTTGCATATTAGTCCTAAGTATCTGTAAGTCCTGGCCAACAGATAGATGATATAGGAGCTCATGTGGAATGATTTTGTCCTTTCCAGATTGATTAGCTGCTCATGGAGATTATCACTAATCATCTGGGACCAGTTGAACATCCTAACGCCAAAGATGATTTCATCCATGAAATAGTACATCCACGTCTCAAATGGCACACCTAGAGGATTGCCAGCTATTTTGTTTAACAATAAAATAATGTCCCCATAGTCCTCCTTGAAGTTTGTTCGACGCAACTTCTTGGGCATTTTCTTGGCAAAGGCTCTCAGTTTTTCCAGCCATGACTTGTTAATGTGTGTGGCACAAAGTTCGAACTAATCTTCATACAACTTTCTGGCATCCTCCTTAGTCTTGTACAAAGTCCGGTGGTATGTCGGGATGCCAAATGCTTCTTGTATTGCCAACTCTCCAAGATGAGCTAATATCCTCCCACCAAGTGCAACAATCTGCCTCTCCTGCGCATCATAATGGATGGCGCACTCCACAATTAACTCAACACATTCTATTGTTGGTGGAAATCCAGCTGCCTAGACGATGCCATTCTGCATCATTCTTCGAGCAATAGCCGCCAGCAGGAGTCCATCTAGTCCATACATTCTCTTTTTGAATTTCGTGAAGTCAACATGCCTGAGATTGGTGTCTATAATATTTTTCCACTTGGAATTAATTTTAGACTCTGGCTGCAACCCTTTGTTGGCAAACTTCATCTGTGCCTTTCTTGATGATTCTCCCCGGGTGGTCATTAACCTACAATATAAAATCAATTAACATTAATGCGGAGACTTTTAAATCTGGTTTATTTCCAGGCCTTTATTCGAAAGTTTTCACTTTCAGCTTGTTAAAAAGATAAATTTCTGTGAAAAAGCAAGCTGGAAATGGGCGAACTTGATTAAGTCTTTGCCAAAACTAAGATGAAATAAGAATAAAGAACTTAGCCAACCAAATTTTAAACCTTTGGAAATATCCTCTAGCTGCAAATTAAAATTCAACCTCTGAAAATTTAATCAAAAATCCAAGAAAAGGATGCACCTATTTGCTGAGAAGTACGCCTTTCAGCCAAGAATTTCAATTTACTTCTTCAAAAATCATGTCCTCCAACTTGAGAATTTACTCCTCCACTGAGAAAAATCCACTTTGCCTTCAATATTCTCTCTTCAAAACTTCATCTCTTGCAATTTTGAGAGAGCTTAACTTCTCATCAATCGAACTTGTGAAGAATGAGTTGCTGAAACTCATTATAAGGTTGAGGAGTTCGATTTTGTTTTAGCAATTTCATCTTTTCTCTTGATTTTCGACCTGTTTTCTCCTCTTCATCAAGGCAAGTTTCTATTTTTTTTCAAAAAAATCCTCATGGCAAGCTTATCCAAGTGCCATCTTTAGCCAAGATTTTCTTCCTTTCTCTGAGCTCAAAAATTCGCCCATGTGTTGAATTTTTATTCCAAACATTGGAAAATATAAAATGTCCAATATATTAAATTCGATTTTTTTTTAACCTTCAAATCATGGTGAATTTTTTATTTACTCATGAATAATTAATTATTTCCAAGTTACTCTCCTTTAGCCAGGGCGAACTTTGAAGCATCCTTGCCATGTTTCATGTTTGAGGGTGAACTTCTAAGTGTCTTAGACGTTGCTTTTCCTAGCCAAGTCGGACTTTCTAGTCATCTTGCCAATGAATTTTATTTCTCTTATGCCATGGCGGACTTTAACTTGTGCTAGGCATATCTCCCCATGCCAAAATCGGACTTTACTCATGCTTGGACCTTATTTCCTAGGCAAGGTTGGACTTTCTTCAACCTTGGACATTTTTTTTTTCCTTGCCTAAGTCGGACTTTATGGCCTCCTTTCTCCTTATGGCGGACTTTACAAATGTTTTTCCATATGTTCAATGCCTAGGCAAACTTTATGAATTTGTTTCCATATCCATTCAAGGTGGCTCAGACTTTAAGTCTTGCTTGCCACTTTGCTTGCAAGGGCAGACTTCATGTGTTTCTTTCCATGCTCTAGGCGGACTTGGTGAGTTTCTTTCCAAGAGGTGGTGGACTTTGCAAACTTCATGCCAAGAGGTGGGGCGAACTTTGGGAAGGTCTTGCCATTTCTTATCTAAGGCTTGGGCAGACTTCCAAGGTTTCTTTCCATGCTCTAGGCGGACTTCCTTCATGCCTTGCCATTCTCATTGCTTCTTCCAAGCGGACTTGTCATTGTCTTTGCCATCTCCATGGCGGACTTTGAGAATGTTCTTCCATCTCCATGGGCGAATTCCTCTAGACTTATACCATTTTTCGTCCCTGATCACCATGAATTTCATGTTTGTCTCTTTTTGGATCATCAAACCCTCGCCATATGCCTTGATTTTTCGTGATTTTTTTGATTCGCTTGATTTTTGCTTGATTTTTACCTCTGGTGGCCTGAATTTTGATTCTAAAAATGGAAATGTTGACTCCATGACCAGAGTTGACTTTCTAAAAATAGAAATTTCTAAAAAATAGAAAAAGCAAAATCCCTAAAAAATAGGAAGTGTCATAATTGACTCAAAGCACAAGCGATCCTCGTCTTTTGGACCTTCTAAGCACTTCCATAACGTTTAGGCACTGTTTCGGGCTTGAATTCTCCAGTTGGCTTGGGTGATAACTCAAAACTCTAACTTGAAACTCTCAAAGCAATGACCTCATGAAATTGTTACGCGAAGGCAAAACCCTGGAAAAGCAAACTACTGGGGGTCCCCATTTGCAATGGGGCGATGTGTGAAAAAGGTCACAACAGGGCACAACATAAATCAGGTACCTAAGCATACAAGGGCACCCGAGCAATGCCCAAGGAAAACACAAGCATACCCAAGGGTACCCACAAGGCAAGCAACCATAAGTGGCTTCAAAAGATTTGTTTTGAATACATTTTAAAAAGTTGAAAAACCCTAAAGCATGAATCTAAAGCTAAAAAGAAACCTAAAAACACAAAACACACTTCCAACTTACCTATATTCCAACTTTCAAAAACTTAATTATTTTACATTGCTCGAGAATGTTGGATTTTTTGCCTGAAGGATTGCTAAAGCATCTTTGATCAATGCTACAAGGATGAAATAACTTGCATCAAATTCATTCATCATTCCAAGTTTTTCTTTATTTTTTATAAGTTTTTTAAAATTTATTTCTAAGCTTCCTATTTTTTTAAAACATTTAATTGTTTTTTGATGTTTTTTCAAATTGTTATTCAATTTTTAACATTTTGTTGGGCAATATGTTGCATTTTTCATTGTTATGTAACGTAAGGTTATATTTTTCTCCAATTTACTAATATATGTTTATTTTAGAACAAGTAGATACAAGTATTCCTATACAAAATAGTTAATATTGAGTGCTAGTTCTAGTAAAACGGGCCCAAGGACGGAAAGAACTTTCAAATTTGACCAAATATGACCTCTTTGTTAACATGTATGATGACTAAGCAATTTTCTAGAGGCAAGGGTTATCTTCAGCATGGTAATTAGTGCCATAATGAGTGTAAGAACTTGAATAATCAAGTGAAAGCTCACAAGTATGCAATGGCCAGCCAAGGAATCAAAATTTATCCAAGGTCAAACAAACAAAGATTGCCAAAGTAACAAATTCTCTTGTATATCAAAGAGCAACAAGCAACAAAAAGTACAAATTGGAGAAAAATCAAGAAAACCATCCTTTGGCCAAGAAAGGATCACACCAAGCACCTTTAGATCTTCCACTTTTCCGATAGTAGTTGCCACAAATCCTTCCATTGTGACACCATCTTCCCAATATGAAGAGTTTCTCACAAAACAAACTCATTAGAAAAGGCATTTCAGGATAAGACAACTAACATTGCAAACGAGCACATTGCATTGGAATTACACCAATGGACTTGTTTTCAACTCATGAGATCACCATATTGGTGGGACATGAAGATGACTATTAGTCAGACACCCACAAGTTATACAAGTCCTAGGTATGAAAAGGTGTGCACAACCGTTTTGGCAAAAAAAAGAATGTAAAGACAACCCACAAGTTATACAAGTCCTAGGTATAAAAAGGTGTGCACAACCATTTTGGCAAAAAAAGAATGTAAAGACAATCTTTGTGGCTGATCAAGGATTCAAGGGCTGAAATAGGAGTGTTCATTTCTAATGGATGGAAAAATTACAAAACTAAGACTTGAATCAATGTCACTGCAATGTATCCTAACAAGCCAATGTTTTTTAAGGCAATCACTTGTGAGGGGCAAGTGAAGGATGCAAAATTCATTGCAAGCATTCTCCTAGAGGTGATAGAGATGGTGAGTGCTCAAAACATTGTCCAAGTCATAACGAACAACATTAGACATTGCAGGGTATTGGTGGAGGTAAGTTACAAGCACATTTTTTGAACACCATGTGTCATCCACTCACTCAACTTGGTTATGCAAAATATTGGCACATAGATCAAATGCATCATAGAAATCTATGTTGAGACTGAGAAGATTTGGATGTTTATGAAAAATCATTGTATGTCACAAGCCACTTTCAAGTCCTCCAAGTTGGACGAATTGAAGGTAAGCTTATGAAATTTCAATATTCAAGTTTTTGATTTTCTTGAGGTTTGTTATAAAAATTTAATTATATCATCTATTGTTTTTAATTTCTAATTTGTTTTAATTTTCTTTACACCATACTAGGTTGCTAAGACTCAATCCACATCATGCATAACTATCTTGAGACTTGTGAAGGTGCAAAAAGCGTTGGGTGCCATGGTCATTAGCAACCTTTGGAGTGTATGGAGATTATCTAATTCAACGAGGGCCCAAAAAATCAAAGCATTAATCCTAAACAATAATTGATGGGCTGATGTGGATTACATTTTGAATTCCATTGAATTGATCATGAGTAGATGAGATTTGTCAATATGGATCACTCATGTTTGGGTGAAATATATGACAAAATGGACTCCGTGATAGGAAAAATAAAGTTCATGATAGCAACTAAAGAGAATGACCCCACAAAAGCATTTTCAAATGGGTAGAAAGAATTATTGTTGATCATTGGAACAAGATGACACACCCTTGCATCTCCTAGCATTTGCTTTGTTGCCCAAATAATACAACGCAATACTTGCCTTGCCCAAGAGGGTGGCACCAAATAGAGATGATGAGGTAAGTGTGGGGTACAAGGCTATAACCACTAGACTCTTCTGAAATCCAGATTTAGAGGACATTGTAAATGTTGAGTTTGCAAGTTTTATAACTTAAGGAATCACGGTCTTAGCACCCTTTAGGACAAGTACAAGCAAGACTCTCCCATGTGGTCATACCTCCATGGCCATGGCATTGTCCACCTATAATGTCTTGCAATCAAATTTCTATCATATGAATGCATTTTTATTTAAAAACAACTTTCCTACTTTTATTTGCTTCTTCAATTAAGTAGAACTAGAGTACATACTCCTTTATTCACTCAATTACGCACAACTAGTTGGCTGCAAAAAAGGAAAAGCAGCTTGTCTATGTGCATTCCAACTTGCACCTACTATCACATAAGCAAGTCAAGTAGGGCAATGACCAGTTGGAGTGTAGCCCCTTAGTGTGCTAACTTGGATGCTTTTGTTGGACTATTTGCCATAGTTTTTTAAAGGATGAGGCAGCTCCTACACATGATGCAACTAGTGGGAGTGGCAATGCAACTACTTTTGAGTAAGGTGATGAGGAATTAGAATGTAGCCCCTAAGCGTGCTAACTTGGATGCTTTTGTTGTACAACTTGCTATAGTTTCTTTAGAGGATGACGAGGCTCCTATACATGATTCAACTAGTGGGAGTGGTAATGCAATTGCTTGTGGTTCAAACAAACCAAGTCATGACATTGATGCTCTCAATGAAGAGCAAGATGAAGATTATTGATTGTAAATGTGTATTGATTTGAAATTTGACATTGACTTATCAATTATCTTTATCACTATCACCTATATTTTCAATTCTATATGTTTTGTTGAAAATAATGTCATGCCCCCGAAATTGTAACACTAAGGTATAAACCATGGAAATACAAATAAATAAATAAGTAACAAAATACATATTAAAATATAAAAAGAAATATTAGCAATCTAATATTATTATAATTATAATTATCATAAGATAATATTATAAATTATAATATTAAAAATATAAATATAAATATTAGCAACTTAAATATTATTATAATTATAAATTTGAAATACATATATATAAAAACCAATATAAAAATAAACATATAATATATTAATATAAAATTAATAAATAAACAGTATGGAGCGGCAGCAAGTGCGAAGCCAGGCACGAAATTTGTCGCGTCAGCAGCAGAATCAGGGCGGACGGCAAAGAACCCAGCCAAATAGGCAGACAGGTGGAGAACATGGGAGGCGTCTGGCAATAGGTGAACACATCCAAGGAAACCGATACCAAAATCGAAGAGTTGGACGTTACCCACCATACAAGCATGGGTGGTCAGGGAAATCACAATTGGGTCATCTCCCGGCTCGGTCGAAGGAGGGAGAAGGCGGTCAATATCGAAACTTTCAAAGGAACTAGCGTCATTTTGCAACAAGAAGGAATCCCAGGAATGGTGGTCAAATTCAAACTCGCAAGGTGTGGATTCCAAAAGCAGATGCCCAATTAGACAAACCCTACTCTGCGGCTGAGAGAAGCAAAATTTTGTCGATCCCAGATAGCTATCTTCAGCCTCGCTAGGATTACCTGAAGCATTGCAGGATGTTTGTCAAATGGACGGGCAAGGAGGCTTCCAGCAAGGAGATCATTGAATGGTTGGTCGATCATTTTGAGGGTCAGGTAAGAGCTAAAGCCCTTTCTGATAGCTATATTTTGTTAGAATGTGAAAATGAGGAGATTAAAAAGAAAATTCTTCTAGGAGAGCCTATGTTCTTTAAGGGTTTTTGCTTCTATAGAACAGACTGGGTTCCTAATTTTAATCCAGTATTGCACAAACCAAAGTGTTACCCCTACTGGGTTACCCTGGATAAGCTTCCTCCGGAGTATTGGAGTGAGCAAACCATAAAGAAGATTGGTAATGCCCTGGGCACTTTCATAGGTATTGATGAAGAAATTTTGAAGGGCAAATCCGATATAGCTAAAATCCTGGTGGAAATAAACACAGAGTTCAAATTCTCGGATAATCTAGAAATTCTTACTGGGAAAGGTAACTGGTCTCAAAGGATTTTGGTGGACTCGAATGGGGGCAGTTGCATCCTTAGCAAAAGCTACATTGCAGGGTGTTCGAAAGGTCTCGGGAAGGCACCAGATCTGGCCATGGATGAGGGTTGGTTTGGAAGAAGCTATCTGCGTCATATTGTCACTTCGGAATCGCCGAATGAGGAGAAAACAGAAAACCAATCATGGCTAAACTCCCCAGTCCGCATTCTCTTAATAGAGCTTAGAAACATTAAGATTGGCAGAGAATCAAACCTGGTGTCAGGGACAAATTGTCTTGAACAACAGGAGAATTTAAGGAAAGACACAGAATCTCTAGAGAAGGAAATTTGCGAAAATATTAGGGCCTTGTCAGAACAAGAAGGAAATGAGGATGGATTTATTAATCAGGCCGGGCTCTCGGTTGGCTTGGTGGCACAGGAGGAAGAATGGAAAGGGGTTGGAATGAATGACGAAGATTTGGGTCCAAGAAAGTTGTGTTCTTCAGACAAGATGCTTCCTGCCGCGAAGGTCTATGAGCCGAATCCTGTGCTCCACGAGATGCGTCCCTTGTGTTTTTATGCTATTCTCATATCGGGTACGAAATGGGGACGCAGGGACGGCCAAGAAACGTCCCCTAGCCGTCCCTTTTTTCCCTCCAAGTACCCGGCACTTCCATGGGGCTTTTGGCAAAAGGCAGGGGACGTAGGGTACTTCTAGAAGTACCCGAAACTTCCCAACCGTCCCTCGTTCATACCGGGTACGACTAGAAGTACCCTACGGCCCAGCAGCAAAAAAGACACATTTTTATAAAAAATTAAAGTTTTTTAAAATGAAAAAAAGGCATGGGCGGGCCCACAAGGGACGCCCCATGCCACTTAACCTAATTTATGTCTTATGTATGCCCTAAAATGAGAAAAAGCAACTCATTTTTACATTTGACTTGTGACTATTCCTCGAATGGTAGTCACTCCTTGAGTTAAATTCATGGTCCCATCTACCCAGGATGCATTACTGATATCTAGGAACAATGCCTAAAGTAGATTGCTCTCGATACCTGTAGAGCAGTGCATTATTCTAAATACTTGGTAAACTTGTTTATTGAGTAAAAATTATATGCCAGAATCTTAAATAATTAAATTGTTGAGATCAATCATATAATTGATATGTAACAAATTGCTGATTAGGGACCTTGGACAGCGATATATTTTCTTAGTTTTATGTTTATCATGTCATTTCATAGTCAAGACTTGGAGCCTTTGGGCATTTTGGTTATAATTATCAGAATTTTATATGATATGTATGCACATTGATAATGAAAAGCATTTGAATTTTGTTAATTTGTTTGTCGATTCTCATGTGAAATCTCAATTCAAGTCTAATGATATGTATTAAGCTTACACAATGTCTAGAATGAATGCTTTATCAATGTTATGCTATGAACATTTGAAATTTCTCTATATTTTTAAAAATTTCCCTATTTTTTTATCAGCCATCCCCTGTCGTCCCCTAAAAAATGACCCAAAAGTACCCCCGTACCGAAAACTCGTCCCATCGTACCGGATACTCCCCATCCCCGAAACCCCGTGGAGCATAGGCCGAATTAGATGGAATTGGAAGCAGATTTTGGGGAGGTCCTGAAGGTGGTGATCTACCCTTAGCACAACAATTAATGTTGGAAGCAGCAGGCGACTCGGAAAATGAAATGGCAAAAATCTCTCCCAAAGGATATTTGGGAATAAGACAACTCTCTTCATCCAAATCTAAACCTGATTGTGGGAAAGGCAAATCCAAAGGTAGGAAATTGGCTCGAGAGCTAATCATGATGGCAGGTGATGCGGAAGGCCAACAAAAACTCACCGACCTGTTGAATTTAGGGAAGAGCACCCCACTTCTGGGGTCGCCATGAGAGTCTTATCTTGGAATGTTAGGGGTCTAAATGCCCCTAACAAACAACGCTTGGTCAAAAGATGGGTGATTCTGACCAAAGCGGAAATAGTGCTCCTACAGGAAACAAAACTAAGGAGGATATGGAGAAATTAAAGAAAAAGTATCTAGGTTGGGATAGCAGTGGGGTCCAAGCTAGTGGTGCTTCGGGGGGCTTGGCGATCTTCTGGAATCCGAGATTGGTTCAGCTAGAAATTATTATTGAAAGGCCATGTTGGCAATGCTATAGAGTTCGAAGTATCCAATCAAGTCTCAAGTTTGGCCTGGTTAACATTTACGGTCCCAATTCATGTATAAGAAAACGAAATTTGTGGCAAGAAATTGAAGGGTTTTTAAATGAACGACCAGGCGAGAACTTCATATTAGGAGGAGATTTCAACACTATTTTTGAAGAAAAGGACAAAAAAGGAGGCATCCCCAGCGGTAATCAATCTCAAAAAGATTTTTGGGATTGGATTATCAGAAACTAGTTGTTAAATATAGAATTCAAAAATGGGATATATACATGGACAAACAAGCGGGCTGGCCCTGGGATGATTGCAGAAAAACTAGATAGATTCCTTCTTTGGGGAGATTTGGAACAGCTTGCAGTGCACACTCAAAGCCTCCATCTCTCCCAGTGCAAGGTCTGATCACCTTCCAATTCTGTTGGACATTCAGGAGGATAGAAGACCGTGTCGTTCTCCCTTCAAATTTGAAAATATGTGGTTCAAGGACCCATTCTTTCCCGACTTGGTCAAGCAATGGTGGTCGGAAATCCAAATTAATGGATCCAAAATGTACTGCTTGGTTGCGAAACTTAAATGGCTAAAACAGAGAATACAAGAATGGAATTGGTCTTGCTTTAATAATATCTTTGATTCCAAAGAAAACATTGAAGGAGAGTTGCAAGCAGTGGAGGAAGACATCATGCAGAATGGTTTAAACGTTCAAAACTATCTCATGGAAAAGGATTTGCTTGGAAAATATGAGGACATCCTAGCCAAAGAAGAAGTCTTCTGGAGACAAAAATCTAGGGAAGTGTGGTTGAAGGAAGGGGACAAAAACACCAAATTTTTCCATAATAGCACCAAGCAGCGCAAGAATGCGAATAGAATAGTGAATCTTAGAAGCCAAGATGGTTCCCTTTTGGAGGAGCCTAGGGCAATAGCAAAAGAAGCGGTCAGTTATTTTAAGCACCTCCTCAACAACTTCGAAGGTTCAAACCTAGGGCAGCAAAAGGCTTTATTGAGAAACATCCCTAAGTTGGTTACTGAAGATCAAAATAGATTGCTCTCTCAGAATTTTTCCAAAAAAGAGATAAAAGCAGCCCTTTTTCAGCTCCATCCAGATAAGGCTCCGGGGCCGGATGGTCTCCCAGCTAGTTTCTTTCAAAAAATTTGGGGTTTGATTGGAGATGAACTGACAAAGGCAATTCAGGCTTCTAGGACTTCAGGTCGTCTACTAAAGGAGGTCAGCAATACTTTCTTAGCCTTAATCCCCAAAAAAGAGGTGGTGGACTCCTTAGAAGACTACCGGTCGATCTCATTATGTAACACAATATATAAGGTAATGACAAAGGCCATGGCGAACAGGCTAAAATTAATTCTGCCATCAATAATAGTTGATGAACAATTGGGCTTTGTCCCTAGTCGATCCATTTTGGATGGAATAATCATTGTCCAAGAAACAATCCATTCACTGCAGCAGAACAAATAGGCGGAGATGATTATCAAGCTTGACATTAGGAAGGCCTATGATACGGTGGATTGGAGATTCCTAATGAAAGTCCTAAAGGCCTTTGGCTTCTCCAAAAGATGGATAAACTAGATATTCACGTGCATCTCTTCTCCCAGATTCTCGATCTTGATCAATGGCTCGCCTGAAGGATTTTTTGAGGTGTCCAGAGGTCTTAGGGAAGGGGATCCTATATCTCCCTTCCTATACATTCTGATGGTTGAGGCCTTGGGGAGAGCAATCTCTCAAGGAATTTCTTCATCTTCATTAGAAGGCATTCAAGTGACAAGCAGTATCCAGGCAATCTCCCATCAGCAGTTTGTTGATGATATGTCCCTCATGGGGGCTGCGAAAAGAAAGGAGGCTATCGGTTTTCATACGATTCTACGCCAATACGCCAAAGCTTCAGCTCAAGTGGTGAACGAAAGAAATCATAAGTTTTCTTTTTCAACACTGCCCCACAAAAAGAAAAGGAAATATTGAAGGTGTTGGGCTTCAAAAGAGGTGAATTACCATTTACATACTTGGGAATCCCCCTAGCCAAGGGGCTGAGATCTTCTAGGATGTGGGATCCCCTCAACCTCAAAACTTACTCCAAGGTGCATTCTTGGAAAGCTAAATGGCTCACCTGGGCTAGCAGGATAACCTTGATCAAATTGGTTCTTTCAGCCCTCCCGATTTATTTAATGTCAGTCCTTTGTATTCCAAGCAGAAGTGCAAATAAGCTCACAAGAATTTTGAGACAATTTTTCTCGCATGGGAATGAGGAAAGGAGGAAAGTGGCTCTAATTTCATGGGAGAAACTCTACAGGACCAAGGAAGTTGGCAGGTTGGGCTTTAGAAAC
>VDFB02064965.1:0-23671 GCA_007258455.2 Sequoia sempervirens | reverse complement strand
AAAAATTAGATGGGAAAGAAGTTCCTACAAGCCAGTTGGTTACAAGGTTCCCGCAAATGCCAATTGCACATGAAATTCCTAAAAAGTCAAATGGGCAAGGAATTTATATAAAGCTAGTTGGCCATGAGATTCTCATAAAATGTAAAAAGCAGATTCAATACAAGTTATGTTGGAAAATACTATAGAACCAATTGAAAATGAGCTAGTTTAGTAGCAAATCTCCACAAAAGTCTAGTAGCAGACCAAAAACTTGCATGAGCATAACTTAGTCAAATATTTCCCAATTTTCATTGACCAAAGTGTTTTTGAAAATCCTCTTGAAGGAAAAACCCAAAAAAGAAATTGCACAACCCAAAATTGAATCAAAATTGAACTAAAATTGAAAACAAACCAAAAATGTTTCTTGTTGATGTTGGATTACCTGTGGACCTGAATGCTCCCACATCAGAAACCCTTTCACTTGAAACTATAAAATGTTTTTTTCTTATTAAAATTTGAACTTAGTTGAATTTATATGTAGCAATGGAGAAAGGGCAATGAAAATTTTGATGACAACTATTGCCCTTCTCCATTTGCTACAAAATGATGTTTTCCCTCAAATTTTGATGAGCAACTATTGACCTATGATAAAGCCCTAAGCAAATATTGAAGGATTCTATTCAAAAGTTGCAATGTACTCATAAATTGCAAGTATGCCAACAAGAAGTCAAGAGGTATGAAGTGTGACAAATAAGGTTGAAAATTCTTTTTTATAGAAAGTTAATTTTGGATGAATGGCCAAGATTGTCAATTGAGAGATGTCCTAAGATCAAAGGCTGAAATTAAATGTGACAATCAACAATTAGGGTTAGGGAAAATTTTGAAATGAAGAGTTGAAATCAATGGACATGAATCCATGTGACAAGAGGATATTGAACACAGAAAAAGAGACTAGAAAATCAAATAATAATTTAAAATTATTTGATTTATGAGGTAGAGTTGACCTTTTGAATTAAAAATTAATTTAATTCAAAAGTGGTGGGGTCATGTGAAGGTAAATAATTATTTCAAATTATTTACTTAGTGGGAAAGTGAGAATGGGAATTTAAATAAATAATTTAAGGTTAGAAGAAAAATCAATAAGATAATTAAATAATTAATAATAATTATTTAATTATGAAGAAAATGAATAAGGTGGACAATAATTAAATAAATCATAGGAATTTATTTAATTATAAGAAGACATAAGAAATTAATGACATATTTAAATAAATAAATAAAAAGGAAATAGTTAGGAATTATGACATTATTACATAATTAAATAATTTTTAAGTATGTGAGGAGGATGTTTGACATAGAAAAATGTGGTTTGCAGGTCTAGGCCATTTTTATGTGTCTACATTTTGCCCCTCTTTTTCATATTACAATTTATCACATTGTGACAAAGAAAACAAGTCAAAAATATACCCCAGTAAAAAATATGATGGGGAAGAATGACAAGGAGGTAGCGGTATGCCCCCTCGAGAGGACAATTGGGTTCAAAGAACACGAGTATGCTCTTGAAATGGACGAGGAGACTAGAAGATGAAGGGAAAAAGCATAGGAGTAAAAATAGACAAGGATGACAAAGATGCAGACTAGAAGAAATGTTAGAAGGGAAAAGATGAATGGTAGGATGAGAAAGAAACCTTCAATATTTTTCCAAAGTACTAATAGGTGTTGAATTAATCATCATTGGGTGTTAAAATGACACAAATGGACAACAAATACCATGGTATGACATAGACCAAGGTGTGCAAGGTCATCCACTTGCAAAATAGACAGTTGCAAACAAGGAATGTCCTAACTCATACTAAGGGCTAAGTTAACCCAGTCTTTTTGTCAAGACACACCAAAGACAACAATCAAGAGAAAACAAATAGGTCATGAGACATCATCACACCTCTAAATCCTTCATGGGACATCCTCGAGGTAGCTAGTAACATGACCAAGAGATGTAAAACAAGAAAAAGATAAGACAAAATAGACCAGTAAAATTAACAACCATTCAATGTGTTTGCCAATATTTGTTTGTCAAAGGTTGATTGCTTGACAGTTTGACAATTTGATAGTTTTGACGGTTGGATGGTGCCTATCGTTAGGAAGGACACATCCTGAAAAGGAAAATGACATTTTGATGAGCTCCAAGTCTAAGGAAGACACATCTTGGAGGGGACCATAGAGTGACGAGATTGACATTGTTTTGGCAATTTGACTAATTTTGACATGATGACCGATTGGAGTATGTTGTCTGTTGGTTCACGATTTAAATGTTGACATTTCAAATGGCTATCTTGTATCCACATGTGACCATTTCTAACTTATTAATTGACTGACATGATGAATGTTGACTCTGTTTTGGGATTTTTGAGAGTTATTTGGATGTTTTTGTGTTTTTTGGATTTTATTTTTTTAAATTTTTTTTGATGTTTATGAATTTTTTGGGTTTTTCACATGTTTTGATTTTTTTGTCTTTTTTTGAAATGTTTTTATTTTTTTTCTTTTTGAAATGTTTTGATTTTTTTGTCTTTTTGAAATGTTTTGAGAGGATTAAGAAAAATGCATGTGAATGATGCCTATGCATAAGAATCCAAGGAAAAACGTGAGTGTGCCGCTAGTCAAGCTGAATACCAATTGATAGGTGATGATGATGACGTTGTTTGACATTGGAAAGACATCTCAAAACAATACGAGAATGATGATAATATGACCAAATGATCAAGGTTTGTAGCAGGGATAGGAACAAAGCCAAGGAATTTTTTGGATGATGTGCTAGGATGCATAGCAAGATTGTAGGGATTAGACTCGTTGCATTTGGAATGACTTCTTTTCGGGACTGAATGGGATGATGGGGTATCCTTAGATTGTTTGACAAGGGAAAACCAAGATGGGTGACATACATGAAAAGCAATAAACCCAGTAAAAAAATATGAAACGAACTAGAATGCTCTTCAGAACCTCTACGCAAAATAGCCCAATTTCTCGAAAATATAAATTACATATGTATGAAAACAGCAACGCAATATTTCATAAAACAATATGTAACCAAGGCAAACATATCGCTCTTCAACATAATTTATAACATACCCCAATCCTTGCTCAAAACCATGGTAAAACTCGTAAATAACCGAGCTTAAATAGATAAATAAATATCACCGAAAACATGAAAAGCAAAACGGCACACCCCCAAATGCCATCCATAAACAAATTCTCTTACACATAATGCATATTTTAGAATTTCATCATGACACCCAAACATGCCGTGATATCTGTATACCGATGGCAAACCTTTATGAATTAGTTGCCTTGTCAAGATCATAGCACTTGCATACAACTGATTGATGTCATTGTGATCTTTTTTAATACTAATTGGCCTTATCAGAATACACACATTGTGATAGAGTTCCATGAGAGACCTTATGATAAAGAGTTGTTGCCAAGATGCGACGAATTTGAGAGGTATGTGTTTTAGACTTTAGGTGCGATGTAGGATTGTGATCGATGATGGTAGATGTGGAAGGGTTGTTTGGATGTTTGGATGAACCACTTTTTATTTTCCAAGCTTGGGATGTTTGATGGGGGAGTTTGGAATTTTGATTAGGATAGCGTTTGGAACCAACACTTTGATATGCCTTGCTTGATGACCGTTTTGAAGGAGGTGAACATTTATTATATGTGGGAGTCCTCTTTTCTTGTGGCTCCACATTTTGATTGACTTTTGGATTTGGCATATTTTCTTTGTTTGATCCATTTTTCTTTGGGATCCATTTTAACTTCATTTGTCCACTTGGCTTTTTGTTTAATTCAATGGACTTTGACATTTGATTTTGAACTTTTGATTTGTAAGAATTTTGTTTTTGTTGGTTCCAAATGGAAAGTTTATTCATGTTGGAATGATGGTTTATGTTGTGGATGGAAGGAGTTTTGGAAACAACCTTACAACAAGGATTACTCATGGCCCCCATTTTAATGTTTGTATCAAATAAAGTTTCCCCCAATATAGAGAAGGTACCACTAACATCATTAGATTCTTTGATTGAGGAATATCCAAGACCTTGATGTCTAGGATTTTCTTAAAAGTGTATTGGTTCTCAAATGCCTTACTCATGTATGCCTAGTTCTTTTCCTTGATACTGCATTCTCTGAAAAATTCTATTTGCGATGGGGTATTTTTCATTTTGGAAGCAAGATGTAATCCCATCATTGTGTATGTGGAGATCATTACTCAGTATTTTCTCATTTGCAAGAAAGCCTGCTCTGACAAAGATAGATGATCCTAGTTGATAAGATGTTGTCGCTTCATTGACATGGGGTATATATTTCTGGTTGATATCTTTGGTATGATTTTGTGAGATGTCAGATTTAGACGATTCTATTGGTGCGTCCAAGTCGATGTCAAAACCATCTTTATGGTAATTGTTATAGAGTCTACCAAATTCAGCTATAGCCTAATAATTTGTAAATATGTCTAGAGTAGAAGACTCTTGTTCTAGAGGAAGATCAACTATGTGTCCAAAAGAGGCAAGTGTCTCATTTTGGGAAATGGATGCATTCAGAGTTTGGGTAGTATTATCCTCAAATGTTTGATCATGAATGGCATAAAGGTCGATGATCATATTGTTTTGGGTTTCTTGATCAATGGTAGTGTCTTGGTCAAAGATGGGATTGTCTTGGACGACATGATTGGGAATGGAATCTTTGTCAAGGATAGGTGTATTTTGAATGCTATGATTATCTAGAAGGACTTCTTGAATGGATTTAAGGATGGGGTCATGGGATGGACTACCTTGATCTTGACATGAAGGTGAAGTTATGATGTCATGCCTTGGGTTTTCATCTTGACATATATGCTCAAATTTAGGAAATAGAATGTGACTTTGGGCAAGGATAGAATTTGCATGACTAAACGTATGTTGGGACGAAGTGGTTTGGAAAGGATTAGTGGATGAAGGACTAGGATAGGACATGGAGACTTGGAAGGGGTTAGTGTATGAAGGACTAGGATAGGACATGGAGGCTTGGAAGGGATTAGTGGATGGTTGATTTCCCTTGTCAAAGTTAGGATAAGGGTGATAAATGGATGTTTGTTGTGTATAAATGGTATGGCTTGTGTTAGTGAGTCTTGATAGTGAGGGTAGATAGTTGAATGACTAGGTCTTATGGATTGTTCATAGGAAGGGCATTGGTATTTGTTTTGGATGAATTGTCTTTTGAAGTCTACGACTTCTTGGTATTGACCATTGTGAAGTAATTGGTATTCAACTTGAATAGCAAGCATATCAAGGTGAATTGAAGACATGATAGTGAATTCTAGAGAATGACAATGCAAAGTTATGGCTTAAGCCTAAGGTATGCAACCTAAACTATGTTGTTTTTCTAGGTGGTAGGTAGTTGCGGTTTATGACAGTCAATTGCATTGTAATAAGGAAAATGTGTTGTTTCAGGCAACAATTGTGTTGCAAAAAAGCAAATGTGTTGTTGAAGGCAACAATTGCATTGCAAAAAAGAAAATGTGTTGTTTAAGGAAGCAATTGCGTTGCAAAAAAAAATGTGTTGTTTCAGGCAACAATTATATTGCAAAAAATAAAATGTGTTGTTTAAGGTAGTAATTGCATTGCAATTTGAACAAGGTCTGGTTTTCTTGCAATTTTGACAAATTTTTGAAGTTGTTCTAGTTTGAATGTGAATTTCTAGATTTGTAAAAGGTGTCTTATATGTTTATTGATTCAAAAAACACTTGGAAAACACATGATTTTGTCTTGAAATGTTGAAATCAAGCACATTGAAGACAAGCACAACCTTATGGATGCTAAGGACTATATTCACTGGATTCCCACTTGGATTTCTTTAGCCGTACTTATTCTTAGCGGGTGACTTAGAAGCTTGGCCACACTGGATCCCCTCCACGACACTCACTTCTCTGGGTCAACCAAGCTTCGAGTTTTCATGACTCTCCCATAAAAAATTATTCACCTCTATTAAGAACTGCAAGAACGTGGCATGGCTTGGCAACAACCATTGTTGCACCAACAAATAGAAAGGGATTTTGGCAACTACACAAAAGGTTATTAGTTTGGGCACCCATTTAGGTGGCTATGCATGAGCCAAGATAAACTTGTCTACATAACAAATTTGCACCTGTAATGCTAAGTTTTCCATTAGCATTCACATTTGTATACTGGTCAGGAGTAGCTTGGATTTTAGCTTCGTTGCTGGTTTGAGTTGCCTTGGGGTGAGTACTTTTTCCCACCAAGGAAGGCCTAAATCCTAGATTCAATAACAATTTCTCTTTCACCCAGGATCACACAAGTGTGCAAGGGGAGATGATACTTTTATTATTGAATCGAGGTTACACAAAAGTGAAAACAAGATTTTTCATTTTAATGTCCAAATTGAAATATGTGGGTGGCAAAGTAACAACCTCTAGGTGTTTTTGTTTCTCTAGATCATAGCAAAGTGCAAGAGAATTTCATACACACCAAAAGGTTGTCACTACACCACAAAACATATCAAACACTTGTTCATTTTATCCTAAGCTTATTGCAGGACAAGAAAAGTTCATTTTAAGCCAATGCTATGAAAATGCATGTAAATTTTAGCCTTGATGAGTTTCAATGAAAGTTGTGTTCATTTTAATCCCATGAGTGAATGCATGTTCATTTTAAGCCATGAAATGTGAATGCAAGTTGTTTGTTTGTTTGCTTTTAGGATTGAAAAAGAGTTATAAAATCATCAACAAACAAAGGTTAGCATCTCCTTCCAGCTTGCCACATGCTACCAACAACATATTAGTGACCCAAAAAGCACTAACCTAATGAAACTAAAAAGAGAAATCTGGAAAATACTATAAAAAACTGAAAGCAAACCTTTACCAAGCAAATGCATTGTTCTACCTATCAGATGCATTGCAACAACAGATGCATCGTTTGGACCAGCATATGCGTTGACATAGTTTGATTGAGTCGTTAGGTCTAGTAGATGTGTCTTAGAACTATGAATGCATCATTCCCCAATGCAGATGTGTCGTGACGCATCAAATGCGGCTCAAAAATTTATGATTGCGGCATTTTGTACCCATACCTACAAAAATGATGAAAAACCGTACGAAAAATCTACAAAAAAAGTGTTTTCACGTTGGGTTCACCAATGTAACTAAGGAAAAAAATTAGGTTAGCATGAAAACAAATGCACAAACAAATCCCTAGCTAAACTATGAAGTACTATGGAGTAAAAATGCATAAAAACAAAGGAAAAGCTTCACCAAACAACCTTCATGCCCTCCATAATTGAACTTCATTGCCCTTCTCTGTTTGTTGCAAAATGATGTTTGCCCTCAGATTTTGATGAGCAACTATTGACCTATGACAAATCCCTAAGCAAATATTGAAGGATTTTATTCAAAAACTGCAATGTACTCAGAAATTGCAAGTATGAAGTATGCCAACAAGAAGTCAAAAGGTATGAAGTGTATGAAGTGTGACAAATGAGGTTGAAATTTTCTTTTTATAGAAAAGTCAATTTTGGATGGATGGCCAGGATTTTCAGTTGAGAGATGCCCTAAGATCAAAGGTTGAAATTAAATGTGACAACCAACAATTAGGGTTAGGGAAAAATTTGAAATGAATGGCTGAGATTTGATTTTAGAAAAATAAAATCAATGGATAGGAATGCATGCGACAAGAGGATATTGGGCACGAAAAAAGAGATTGCTAGCAAATCAAATAATAATTTAAAATTATTTGATTTATGAGGTAAAGTTGACCTTTTGAATTAAAAATTAATTTAATTCAAAAGTGGTGGGGTCACGTGACAGTAAATAATTATTTCAAATTATTTACTTAGTGGGAAAGTGAGAATGGGAATTTAAATAAATAATTTAAGGTTAGAAGAAAAATCAATAAGATAATCAAATAATTAATAATAATTATTTAATTATGAAGAAAATGGATAAGGTGGACAATAATTTTTTTTTTTTTTTTTTAGGCGTCGGTACGCCCCCCTATAAACTAGCACACTTAAACTTTGCCGTGGCTTGGCGCTGCGCCCTCGTACCCGGGGAGGAGACAGAACTTCGTGACAGTGAGCACGGAATTGCTTAGCCAACGAGCTAAATCCCGAATAGGGACAATAATTAAATAAATCATAGGAATTTATTTAATTATAAGAAGACATAAGGAATTAATGACGTATTTAAATAAATAAATAAAATTAATATATTTAAATAATTAGGAGGAAATAGTTAGGAATTATGACATTATTACATAATTAAATAATTTAATTATGTGAGGAGGATGTTTGACATAGAAAAATGTGGTTTGCGGGTCTAGGCCATTTTTTATGTGCCTACAGTATTTGTGTTGGTCATTTCTTTTATAAAAGTGTGACATAGGTTTGTACTTTTACCTTGAAGGTTTTGGTTACTTGTTCAAGTTGTTTATTAATCCCATGTCAAGGGGATTTGCATTACTAATTTTTATCAACAACTTGCGAATGGTCATTTTGTTGTCAACTCTTTTCTCACTCTCTGTGAGGAAGAAGTTAACATTAAACATGCTCTTCAATTCCTAGAGGTTTTTTGTCAAGCTTTTGATTCGAACGTCCACCAACACAAGACCTTATGTTATAGACAAATCCTTTCTTTCCAAGTTGGCTTGGATTGATCATTTTAATTGGAAATAGATTGATCACATGGAGATATTCTAGCTTTTGGGAATACCCTTTGCTTTCCATGTCACTCCTTTACAACTTTGGCAGGTTGTTATTGTGAAAATTGAGAAGAAGCTTCAGTATTAGATTACCAAGCCTCTTTCACTAGCTAGAAAATTCCAAATTTGCTCCAAGATTTTTGTGTTCACTCATGTTTACTATTCCTCATGTTGGGTCCCTTCCAAGGCTTCTTACTTGAAGGTTGAAAATATATATAAATATTTTCTTTGGGATTCTAACAATGGGCATCAAGGCTTCCATCATGTGGCCTAGGAATTTTTTTCCTCCCTCATGAGGTTGAAGGCTTGGGATTAATTTTCATTCATCATCAAGGAATTACCTTGTGTTTTAAATAGATAATTAGATTTCTCCACAATAATGAAGCCTTGAATATACTTGTTCATAATTGCATTAGCACGAGCACTCCTCAAAATTCTTCAGCCTAGAAAGGCTTGGACTTTGGAACTCTTCTCACCATGAGTAAACCAATTTCTATTCAAGGAACTTTGGTTATCAAAAGAATTTGGAAATCTTGGAAAACCATTAAACCTTGGCTTTGTTGGATTGTAGATGATTTTCATAATGGTTTATCCATTAACCAATACTCTATTTGATGGATCTTAGTTCTAAGTTCTCAAGGGAGGCCATTGGCTCTCCTACCTTGGAATCATTCCTTGAAATTTTCAAACGTGGATCAATAATTATACCATATTTCATTTATCGAACCACCAAGAATTTTCTTTCCTAACCCACCTTCAAATCGTATTATAGATTCTCTAATCAAGACTAGGAGAATTACCAAATGGTTATTGATTCCATTCCTCCACAAATGTGTAACAAGATCGGTGTGTGATGCCTCAAACCTTGGTGGAAGGACTAGAAGTGGTTTCTAGACACTCCCTTTTGGAATTACAAGCCCTCTAAAGGTTATTCTTGGTTGTCTCTAGACTTGCATATGGTGGATCAACTCAATCTTCACCAACAACTACAATCCTCTAACAAGATATGGAAAAAAAGATTTCAAGGCATTTGATCTACTATGCTGGAGCCCAAGTTGGCTCACTTTTCTTGGTGCTTATTGCACCAATGCCTTCCTTTGGGGACTTTTCTAGCTCACATGGGAATTTTGAATCCTAATTGTTCTTTATGTAGTCAAATTGAGTCTCTTAAGTATCTTTTCTAGTTTTGTTCTCGAGGTTAAGAAGCTTGGAATAGGATTCATGATTTCTTTAGGCCTTTCAAGCCTACCACCTTCTCATGGCACATGATTTTACTTGGGGACTAGCCTTGCATCCCACACAAGTATACCTAGATTTGGTATGCTTTCAAGGTGGAAATTATCTTCAATATTTGGAAAGAGAGGAATGCTACTCTTTTTTCTCACAGTGTTGTCGATAAACAATTTTCTTTGTATAATAAAACAATAATTTTCTCTCATGTTCTTATGCAAATTCAAGTGCAAGATAGCAAGGTTGCACTTGAATTTACACATCTCAAGAGCTATTGGACCACTAGGGTAATGACACATGCATTGTTTCTTAGGTTCCTCCAACCTCATCTCCTCTTAAAGGCACCAACATGGACACAACCACTCTTTCAAGTGTGATAGCCATAGATATTATGGTTCTCACTCTCGTGGTCATGTGCCTAAAAATATTCAAGGTCTATTTCCTATGGATGATGGCCTCAAACTTCATGTCTTCCATCTCTAAGGTGGGAATTTGGCTAGCCCAACATTGACAATTTCTCCCGTGTTGCTCACCATCTCTTTGGTTTGAACTCAATAGCCTCCTAAGGAGAATAAAGAAGATGTTGATACTCTCACTAGTTTGGATTTGATAGATGATGCCATCCTCAGTAATGTTTGAGTGAAGCCTGACGATCATGACCCTCCTCCTCTGCCTGCCATAGCCATGACAACTTTATTATGTTTTTGGGCTTGACCCTTTTGTAATAGTTCTTTTGTTAGACTTTTGGATGTGTTGTATACCATCCTCCTTTCTTTATGAATATTGTTTTATATTTTATTTTTTAAATTAATAAAATTTAAATAGAAAATATTCATAAAAAAACTAAATTAAAAAATTAGTTAATTTACTATTGTTTTAGTTAAGTCTTGAATCTATAGTAGGTATGCTACCATTCTTGGAATTAGTTGAACTTACAATTTATTTTTGAATATATGTATTTATGTATACATATATACATATGAACATATATATATATATACATATGTACATATATATATATGCATATGTACATATATATATATGCATATATTTATGTATACATATACATATATATTGGATGAATGCAAATGAAACAAATGAAATATCATAAAAAGTTAAGACAAATTCAACACTCAAATAAATAACATGCAAACCTTTGATTGAGTTGAGTTTAAAGTATATATTTAGGTGTCTAAATATGTATTTATGTATGTATGTATGTATGTATGTATATATTTATATATATATATACACATATATATGTATTTATATATGTATACACACACATATCTTTATATGTATACATACATATATATCTATATGTATACATACATACATACATACATATATACATACATATGTATGTATGTATGTATGTATGCATACACATATATGTATGTATGTGAGTATACATACATACATGTATGTGTATATACTTACATAAATATATGTATGCATGCATGCTTGTATATGTATATATACGCACATACACATATGCATATATACATTGTGAAGGGAACACAATCTATTGAGAGGGGGGATTGAGTTAGTAGATCAAATCTATTTAAAACTCTTAACTTCAACACATATAACTAAACATGAAGTTACTTGAATCTTCACTACTGCTAATCAAGCAATAATCATGAACACACATTCACATAAGAGAACACCATATACATGGAAACACAAGATGGGAAAAACCATAGTGAGAATAGATACTTGGATCTATTGTCCAAATCCAACCTCCAAAACAATAATATAATAAAGGAATTTACAATATGAAGTAAGCACCAACCCATTGGAGACACCAATCCCCAAATGTATTTGTAGACACCAACCTACTAGAGACACCAATCCCCAATACAATGATCTAAGCACCAACTCTATGAGAATAACACCAGTCCAACGTAAATATAATGATAAAGCTTGCAAACCTTCAATGTTGATTACACAACTTACAAACAGTCTAAAGATTCAAACACTCTATAAGATCTTCTGATAATGGTACACAATAATTGAGATGCTTCAAATTGAATAACTCATGCTCACACAATCATCTCCTTGTATATTCACTGACCACCTTTTCTTTAATTACACTTTACATTGTGCATTCATGCAACTGATGATTATTTACAAGACATTAAATAAGCATTACTCCATGTTGGCCAAGGGTCTAGAATTAACCAAGACGACATGAGGTGGACCTAAATTGAAATTACATGAAACATGTAATAGGTTGGTCCTAAATCATATTTTTTTCCCACAAAAAGAACATGATTTCACACACTTCCACATGTACCTTGACAAGGTCCTATCTTATATCCACACACTAATTTTGAATGTCACACACTACTAGCTATTATTGCATAGTTCTTAAACACCAACTAGTTGACAAACATGCACCAAGAGCCTTCTATCACTTAAAAATTCTTGCATGCTAAACATATCTTCCAAAAACTCTAGAATATGATAGAACATGTGTAGGCATACTCTCCATTCAAATTACAGAGCCAAAATCACCTTCGGAAGAAATACTGAACATGATTGTATTGCTAGAGAAATCTCTCTACCTTGAGAAACTTAACTAAAACATTTTGGATTAGACTTATGGATCACTTTTTCAACACGAACAAATGTAGATTGATACTACAAAAAATCCTTAACTTATTTTATCAATATAGCTAGCAATATATACTTCTTCAACTCAAAATGATATGACAATATAATTACCAACACAAAAGGTATGATAGTACAACTTCATTTAATTCTCATTGATCTCTTAAAAATATTCCTTTGACAACAATGAACTTCTTTGATAACTGTTGACTCCAAAAATTGGTGAGGTAACAAAGTCTTATGGGAAACTCAGTTTAAGGGGGACCTTTTGTGCTAAATTGAGTAACCTCCAGATTTTTAGAGAAGCCAACTTCTTCTATAATGGGGATTGGAAAGGGAAAAGGAAGCGGATATAGTAAAACAAAGTCTAACCTAAGGCGATGCGCCAAGATTTAATGACGGACACGATAAATCATAGATTTAAGGGCCTAAATGGTGTTGTAGTGTTCCAAAACATCAGAGACTTAAGATTATAGCATAAACAATTCATTCATTGACATAAAATAACATTGCATACATTCCTACTACCAAGAGGAGTCCTTAGACATGATCTAGGTAAGCAAACTTGCATCCAATATTTATAGAAGTTCTCAAATGAAGTGTCAAGACAATAAAAGGCACAATTCACAGTTTGATCAAATAGCATGAAAAACAGAAAGGCCGAACAATTGGTACAGTCTAAGAGTTTTTTGCAATTAAATAAAACAGTAATAAAGGCCTGGCGTCTTTTACTAAAACCAATGTTATAGTTCCAAATTCTGGACCCTTTTCTCCTCACAGAGAAAAGTATATATAGCATGAAAAATCTCCCACCGTCTCAGAGAGTAGTAACAGAAAAGATCTCGTGATCCCCGGCAATGATGCCTGAATCAGAATATTCCCAAGGCCGTTACAACAGGATTGATCCAGAACAAAGCATCCAGTCATCCCGGGCATAGGTGCATTCTCAGCAATGATGGCGGTGGTCCTAGTCAGACAAGTGTCACCCTCCTGAGCGAATGATGATGACGCGCAGTAGCCAATAGCCTCATTCGGTTCATTAGCCTCCTGCCTTTATATGAGATCTGTGGGTTAGGCATGTGGCAGCCTGTCGTTGCCCGCATGAACCTTTCTCCCCTCGTCGCTGAGGATTTGCGTTAAGGCTACACGTGTCAAATGACCGGAGCCTTCACCAACAATGGAGGGAATGATCATCAGCCAAGCGCAATAGAGACGTGTGGCAGCATTTCGCTGCCCGCGATTGCTAATTCATTTCCATGCTAAAGGATTTGCGAAAATTAGACACATAACAAGTGCATATTGCAGTCAGCAACCGTGGGGCCCGCTAACACTTTCTAGGAACAAGGGCTACGTGGCAGCATTTCGCAGCCCAATGAGGCATCAAGGAAACAAGAAACAAAAGTATTCTGTAGCCGCAACACGTGGAAGCAAAGCAGAGTTTCCCAGGACCCGAAGGGAATGTCGATACTTGAAGTTGTGAAGAGTAGACATGAGGAGCGGCATATCAAAACCTTGATAAAAGGCCGAGTAGACTTGGCAATGTACAAGCCAGCGCATAGAAAAATAAACTCGAAGGGAGCTGGTTAAATATTTATTAACAACTTTTGGCAACTATCAGGGGCGTTTCGACTAAGGAACAGAGAACCCAAAATTTTGTTGGAATTGTGTGCCTCAATCCCACAGGTTGAAACTTCTTGTGAGCAATTTCGGTGAGACTGAGGAGATGTCTGGCTGATCTGCTAGTAGATCCTAAACTGTTGATGTGACCTCCTGAATGTCTTGGTGATCGACATTTGAAACCTTTGGCATAACCTGAACTGTCGGAATGATGTCTCGACGACAATAGGAAGTCTTGCCGATATCGGCGTGACCTTTGGTCTGTCTGGCCGATGTGGTGATCGGTATGAATTGCTCCTATCGGTATGAAGTCTTGGTGACTGGGAGATGTCTAGCCGACAGTTGGTGTCTATCGGATATCGAAGAGACTCTGGGTGACAAGCGGATGTCGGGTAGACTCATGGCGACTGATTTTTTCGGGGAAACCCTTGGTCGAAAGGCTTGCTTCGATGTGATGTCTCACCGATAGCGGTAAGTCTCACCGATGAGTAGACATATGGAGTCATCGAAGAAACACAAGGACTTCGGTATGAAGTCTCAGCAAATGCGGAATGTCTGGCCGACGGTTGGATTCTTCGATATGACTTGAAGGCATCGACATGATGTCTTGGCGAAGAGGGTTTGTCTTGCCGATGGGAATCCTAATGTCGGTATAACGTCTCAGCGATAGCCTAAGTCTTGCCGACTGTTGGATGTTTTGATATGACTTGAAGGGCTCAGTGAAACCTCCTGGCGAAAGCGATAAATCTTGCTCACTGGGATGTTTTGGTATAACATGAAGAGCTCGGTGTGATGTCTTGGTGAAAGATGACTATCACACCGAATGGAATGCTGAGGTCGATGTGACTTGAAGAATTTGGTGTAATGTCTGGGCGAAGAGCGATAGTCTTGCCGACTGATGAACTCTTCGGAATACCTTGTGATCTTTGGTGTGAGGTCTTGGCGACATGGAAAAGTCTTAGCGATATCTCTCTGGACTTGATGTAACCTCTTGCCGATAGGGATGAATCTTGGTAATATCGAATGCTGGGTATGTTGGCATCGGGGAGACATGGTTAGTGTCTCACCAACATGACAACACAGGTTGAACGCCCTTGACCATTTGGATGATTGTCCTACATGGTGTGACCTGGATGTATTATCTTCTATGCAAGGAAGTGGAACATCTACGATGTTGAGCTAGATGATTCGATAGTTGTGATCCGACAGTTGGAAACGAACCGATTCACAGAGGAAGTGAAGAACGAATGGAGAAATGTATGCGTTAGACGTTCTGAAAAAGCAGAAAAAAAAGCAGAGAGGTAACAAAGAGGGCTGAGAGGTTGGTTGGATAGTCGTGGCCTTGAGGCCGAAATAGAGGAAGTAAAGAGGTAGGGTCATATTGTCAATTCTCTTCTAATCAAGGAGTGAGTGCCATGGTTGATCTCTCATGTTGATCTGTACTACAAGTGGCTAGTTTGCTACCAGATTGTATCTAGAATGAACAAGATGTAATCTTTGAAAAGGCTATGAGCCTGAATTGTATTGTAACCTTCAGTTGCTGAATAATACAATGGCTCGATCTTTGGAGTGTGGAGTTTTTTACCTGAAAGAGTTTTCCCCACGTAAGTCTGTGTGTTTTGGTTTTCTGCCTTATCTTTCATCTGTGCTGGTTCTGCTTCTAGAATTTTTTATTGCATGATGTTGAATTTACATGTGCTTCTCTCAGAAGGATTAATGTGGGAAATGAACTGTGTCTGTTTCCGCTTTAGGACATAGTTGTACGTGTCTTTGTGGTAATCTAATTGAAATTGAAGTTACCGAAGGCACCACTATTCTTGGAGATTGCTCTGAGATGCCCTCTATTTCCTTTACAAATTTCTCTAGTTTAGCATACCAGAGTGTCATTTCATTAGGCTAATGGAGTCAAAGATTGGAAAGAGCAGCTTGCAAAGGCGACCATTCATCCTCAGACAGCTTCACTATGTTGCGCATATTCTCCTATGGCCCACTTAGATCAATAGTTTCTTTATGAGGCAACACATTGGGTAAACCGACCCCTGCTTTTATATGAAATGATAGCTATGAGAGTGGATGAATGACTCCCTCAATGTTGGTCACCGTGGGAGGATGGTTGAAATCCCTGAAAACCTTTGGGTTGTTTTCCTTCTCTATCTTTTCCCCAATCTACTTGGTCGTGGCAATAGAGCCATCCTCAAGGAACGGGGATGACAATCCCATCTTGCTTAACTCGGAGAAACTTCCCCGTATGCTATCGAGTGTATTACTCAAAATAGCCGTGCGCAGCTGTCTTAGTGCGCTGGAAGGCGAAGTGGCAATGGATGAATTTGTTTGCCATTTGAGCAGCAGCATCTTGATCCTTAATACTTGCTCCAACTAGGCTCTCATCAAAGACCGAGTATAGTTTCATGAGAAGGTGTTTAGCTTCAAGAACCTTCTCCAAGATGAACCGAGGGAACTACTCAACCGTATCATGAGCCTCCTGGCTTAGCCTTGATGCCTTGGCGATGAATCAGAGGGTAGGTTGTAGTGTTAAGCAAAATGATTTAATCTTTTCCCAATGGGAAATGTACAATTCCTTAACCAGTGGAATAATGGCTGGCTATGTAGGGGGAGGCAGGAGAGAGATTTTAAGAGAAGCAATCTCCACGTCTCTTGAAATAATGGCCTCGGCCAATTCTGCCTTTTTTCTTTTTCTCGGACGCCAGCTGTTCCACAGAGCTGCTCATTTCTTTATTCCAGTTCTTCTCAGCTCGGGAGTGATTTGCTAGGTACTCGTCTAGAGAAGCCTTTGTCTCTCAGAGTTCTCCCTCTATTTGAGCCTTTAGGCCTTTAAATTTGGCCTCTCTCTCTTGTATTCTTTGCTCATATTGAGCCTGTTGGCACTCCAGTTCACCATCTTTTTGTGCCATCCCCTGACTATACTCAAGGCAGACACACTCCAGTTCTTCATCTTTTAGTTTTAGATTTTGTTCCGCTTCCTGATTCTTCGAGTGCAACTCTTTTATCGCGGAAGAGTCAATGGCCTGAGTCTTTGCAAGTTCGCTCTGAAGTCTGTTCCTCTCATTCTCTACTACTAGCACCCTTTCAGTCATACAGGCAATGTCTGCCTCTAAGCATTTTTCTTTCCTCTCCAAAAAACTAACCCTTTCTCTTGTTGCTTTAAGCTGCTCATCCTTCTTCTTTACCTGGCGACCAGTTTTAAGGAAGTCGGAAGTGACTACCCGTTGCGTTTCCTCCATGATTTCAACCTTATCTTGCAGTCAAACTACCTTCATGTCGAGTCCTACAATATATATCATAGTCTTCTAGTTGCATTTCTCCCTGAGGCTTGCTTACCCATGGGTATATGGTTGCAAACTTCAATTCTTGTCAGGCCTCATCATAAAGAGCCTATACTTTTGACTCAGCAGAAACACTATCATCTTTTGCCCTGCGCTTTCTCATTCTATTTGTGCATGCTTCTTTTCCACAATCTATTTGTGCTAGGAATTTGGCTAGTGAGGAAAATAGTCCACCTACGAAAGGAGCACCAGAAGGCAGGGCATAGGGATAGGTAACCTTCATAGGCGCGGGCATTTGTTTCTTATGGAGAGTGACAGTTTGTGGGGAGAAATGGAGCACATTCCATAGTTTGGTTTGAGAACCAACAATAGGGCTAGTCATTTGTAATGACTGAATTAGAGAATCAGACATAAGGCTCATTGGCTGGGATGGTGGAGTTGTCAATGGGGTGTCAGCCTATTGCGATGGAAGAGGATCTGCAATAATAGTGGAAACAAGAGGAACACTCGCATGGGAAAGCCTTCTGAAAGTGAGACGAGGAAAGTGTGAGCGACAGTGGAAAGTGTAAGGATTCATAGAGGTGTAAAGACAGGCAGAGTGGTCTGCGAAAACAGGACGAAGCCTATTGAACATGTTAGACTAAAAACAGAAGGCTGAGGGCCAATACTTACAGCAGGGCTCACCAGTGAGGTCGAGGCAGGTACCAAGGAATGAGAAGCAAGAGAAGAAGGATTGAATGTTACTTGCTGACTGGTCAATGGCGGCTCCAAAATTGTCAGCGACTCATCCTCATTCTCAGGTTTCTAGCTAGCTGCGAGTACTCTTCCTCTAGCGGGTTCTTGCGAACCCTCTCCGATAATACTCTTCATGCGTTGTCGTTTCGCAGGTGGGGTCTCTTTGGCTTCGACAGTCATCTCTGTTTGCTGCAATGATAACCTGGCTAATTTACCAGCCCTAGTGAGTGTATGCGAGCCTCTTAATATATTAAAGCACATGTTCGTGGCCACATAGGCAGGCTATCCGGGGACTTTCTACTTCGGCGCAGAGGAAGCCGATGTCGCCGCCTCCTCCTCCTATTCCTTGGACTCTCCCTCCAGGTCCCTGCTCCTATTAACACTAGAGCTTAGGCTAGGATGGCCTTCCTTCCACCACCTTTTAAACTCTTGGTCATCTTTCAGAGTGTTGTAAGGAGCATCTAATTGTGCAATTTCTTGGCGATACTTCTAGAAAGCCACTATTTTTTTCTCACTCCATTCTTCATATTTCTTCAACCTATTGTACATGTCGCGCTCCATGAGGAAATTATCTTGGACTACCACCACAACATAGTAGAACTTGTGCCATGGACCTCTAGTGTCCTGCGTAGGGATACACGCCAATTCAACAAAAAATTCATCTTTGTCTGCCCGTGAGTTACGTTGCTTCTCCCAGTAAGGTCGGGGAACATGGGTAACTCTCATGTGTGGCTCTGGCAAGTTGTTGAAAGGGTTGTATTCCCACTTATTATTTACCAGTACCAACCCTAGATAGGCTAGCTTGTCCTCTAACAACCGGTCTGATTGTTTCTTTATCAGAGTCACCGACTTGAAATTCTTCAGACAAAAGAAGAATCCCTTCCTCTTGACCTTTTCACTACTACAGAAGGTAAAATCAATGATGCACACTTGTCGAAACATTTCCAGTGTGAGCACTCTATTTGTGACACAGGCCAGGAGCAAGAAAGGTTTGCCAGTAAAGCCTCGCATCCAGAGGATCATAAAATCTTTGCCTAAGAACCAGTCACAAGCAGGGGTGAAACTCTGCATAAATCCAGTTTGCTCCTTATCGAATCGGATTATACCGCCTTTTCTGATTAAATCATGCAAGACTGGAGCTATGAAATAGTCTGAAAACACATAATAATCATATGATGCATAAAGAAAAGGCGTCCATGTGGACACTAACTTCCTTTTATTTTTCTCATCAAAAATTGATAACGAAAAATACTGGGCGAAGAAATTTGGGTTATGATGCAGAAACATGTGGACCAGGAAAGAAAGAAACCTAAATTTTTTCTCCAACTAATAATTATCAATTTTTCGTATCATTTCTTCTACCATAAACTCGAAAAAATCATACTAGAAGAGATCATGTTGCTTGCGAAATTGGAATGCCGGTCCTAGTTGAAAGGTCTCCACCTTCTCATCAGAGTCTCGGCCGCACACAAAGGCTAGCATGGACATGGCATCCTGGAGATCGTCGCATAACGCACTGCACGACAATGGAATAGTTGGTGGTTTAGTGGATGGGATGCCTTTCCTATTTGTCTCCTCCAACAAGAACTTTGAGTTCTTTTTCATCCTCTTCCATATTTTCTCTTCTTTTCCAGGGTGAAAGGGCTCGATATTCTCTTTTCTCTTACTTAGGTTTGGGATGCATAACATGTGTCAAATGGCTTGTGGAGTGATGTGCACCCTTAAGTTGCAGCCTTCAATGTAATGGGTATTGGGGTTATAATGTTGGATAGCAGCATCAACTACCTTCGGGCAATAGTGCACCAGTGGGACCATGTATTGAAGGAGACCACTGTACCAAACTCTCTTCGCGGTAGATTGGTTTTCCTTTGGTGCCGTCAACCTTGCACAGGTTGCCTCTCTTAGGGACTTAGGGTTTTTAGTGAGTCGTGGATCGTAGATGTTATCCCACTTCTCTTCAACCCTTTTCTGGTTTCTGCAATTCTTGGGCCTATTCAGCTCTTCTGTATAGGCCCTTTTCGGCTTGCTGGGTATACCAAGCGAAGCATACGCCACATCCTCATAGACATAAACCTCCTCTAAAGAACGTATAGCGGTAAACAACTCCTAGCTAATTTCTTCTTGCATTGGCTGAGATGAAGTCTCTGACATTATTCTTTCCTTGAAGATCTCTACAAGTCCTTGGCTCTGCAATTTCCCTTGGCTCTGAATACACAAAAGAAGAACAACTCTGCACTTTTATCTTTGACGTTTGTGAAAATACTTTGAAATATTAAGCCTTTTCATGCAATATTTGGAAATCTTTCTTCAAGGTGGTAGATGAAAGCATGTCTTTTGCATTTAATTCGGCATGTACCATTAGTTTTGCAATTCGTGCAAAATGAACTACTTACCATTTTGAGGCGGTCAAAATTCACCATTGCATTTGGCAATCGTGTGATACATTGTGATCCCCTTGGAACTTGAGTTGGAAATTTTCTTTCTAACCTTGCATTAGTATGCACTGGTAATTAATATCCTGGCTTGAAAAGATATGAATATTTCTTTGGGTTCTGGGAAACGCTTGTGAGATGACACAATAGCCTACGACCATACGTCTTACTGTCAATGAGCGCCACCTTTTTAAAGCTAATTAATTAGCTCCTATTAATCTAGCATGCATTTAGCCACACTCTCATAGATGCAACTGGCCCAGAAATGTGAGCAAACACAGGCACGCATTTCAAGCTAGCAACTAGCTTATTATCATGTTTTCTCAAAACAGATTAGCATGCATCTTGTCATTTTTTCTATAAATAGGCCAGCAAGTAGTGAGGAAAACATGCTTAGCATTTGAGTAGTGATAGGTCAGTAGCAGAGTTTTAAGCAAGCCTTCTCATAGGTTAGGCGATAGATAAATTTTGGCATAGCTCAAAAGCATAGGAATAGTGTTAGAACTATGGACACTCCAGTTCGTTTAACTTCGTATAAGTCGCAGATGACATTCCTAGGGGAGGTTTCTACTAGGAGGCTGAAAGAGATGACCAAGAATAAGCATTTTTTGGTCCTCATAGGCATAAAGTGGGTTCTAGGAAAAGACTGTATAGAGTATGAAGACAAGTATCTGGTGAACACCAACATATGCTCCCACTTCGTAGCGTCTATGCTAGACATCAATGTCCCCCGACTGCTTATCCTGAAACTTGTTAAAGAAATATTCCCCAAAAAGTACCTGAATGGTCTCAGTGAGGTTGTTGCTCATGCTGCCTATGGGGTAGGTCTGCCGTCAGCTAGCAACCTACGTCGCTTTATCAAGGAAGAAGTTGTTGTCATTTGGCTGTCGTTTCTCAGCAGATCTTGCCTACAGACTCGCGACCAGCACCAGTAGAGGGTTACTCAGGCCTTACATTTCCTGTTCCGCAGCTACAATGTAATACCCTTCTACGACGTAGATTGGTATACTGATTTCAGGAACCTGGTATTCCCTCTGCCAATGGTGGTTGTACCAAATGATGTTGCCAGTGTTGCCGAAGAACCTGTGGATGAGGAAGAGGTGGACACTGCTGTTAATGCATCAATTGCTGCCAGCCATGCCTTTGAATGAAAACCCCTGCCTACTCAAAAGTTTCCCTGTTTACTCCATTTCTCGTTGTTGCTCAGAATGCCTGCCTATAGCTATATTAAGCCTGAAAAAAGGCTATCATATATATAATAGCTCGGATACTTGTTAAATATTGGATTATGGCTTCCCAACCACTTTTGTAATGTAAAGAACATATATAAATAGATATATATCTTTTTAAAGAAAATCCATGCTCTTTCCTTCATTCTGTATTTTTAGCTTTATGGGCTCTCAACTTTCATTTTGTTGTTTCCCCGCATATGGGTGTGTTTTGTATAAAGCGATCCTGGTATTCCACCCTCCTTAATAATGGGTTAATTTTGCAGAACCAAAAACTAATTTCGAAAAAGACCGGCCAAAGAAACAGAAATAAAATAAAAGCACTATTCACATATGTACAAAAATAGAGCCCAATGCCTAATGGAACAGCTTAAGATGAATCCCATTGACCGGGATTCCTAAGGGTTCCTGTTCCATATTTTCTAGGTTAAAAGCGTTGTGTTCTTCACACTAAATGATTTTAAAGGGACCCTCCCATAGGCTATCAAATTTTCCGTGCTAACCTGGCTTAGCAACCCTTTTATCATACTTTAGCACTGAGTCTCTGCATTTTAGACCTTGGTCGGAAGCCTTCTTGTCAAACCATCGCTTGACTACCTGTTGATGGATTGTCATAGCTATTAGGGAATTCTCCCTTTTTCCTGTACTTCCAACAGTTTGGTGAGTTGAACCTCCATGGCTTCATTTTGTTCTATCTCAGGAGATTTCAACAACTACATTGCCAGAATCTCCATGGAGATAGGTAACAGCGCCTCCTTCCCGTATACCAACTCATAAGACGAAGTCTTAAGGACTTGCTTAGGAGTTATGTAGTTTTCCCAGAGTGTTGTTTGGAAGTTTTTATGCCATTCCCTCTGGTGCTTCAAACCAATCCTTTTAAGGAGTTGGACTAGGCTCTTGTTCATCGACTCTGCTAGACCATTTCCCTATGGGTAATAATTTGATGATGTCTTGAGGAATATACCATTCTTTAATGAAAAGTGACATACATTTGCGCCTAGGAAATCTCTGGCATTATCTGAAATGATAGTTTTTGGAGGGACAAACCTTGTCACCAGTTCCTCAAGGAAATCTACAATCTCTATTTTTGTTGTGCTTTTGAGGGGAACAACCTCCATCCATCTTGTGAAGTAATTCGTGGTGGTCAGAATCCACTTGTGTCCAGCGCTAGAAACTGGGTTGATCATTTTGATGAAGTCTAGGCCCCATTGTGCAAACGGTTCGTCCGCCACTATGGGTTTGAGGGGCATTGCAGAATTCTTCCTTCTGTTAGTAAAGAATTCACATTTTTTGCAAGCCTTCACCAAAGAGTGGGAGTCATTAAAAAGTGTAGGCCAATAATAGCCAACACGCATGATTTTAATGGCGGTGGTTTTGGCGGAGAAATGTCTGCCCGTAGCGCTATTGTGGAACGCGTTGAGGATCCTCTTTGCTTGCTTCAAAGTGACACATCATAGGAGAACACCATTGAAATTCCTTTTGAAAAGGACTCCCTCTATTAGTGTATATCCATAATTTTACAGCCGGTAATATCTCCTTTTTTGGGATGAGAGACCTGGCGGATACCTTCCAGTTTGCATGAACTTCATTCTATCAGTTAGCCAACTGCTTTCTGATTCCAATTCATTTATCAAGACGAGCTTCAGCTACTCCTCTGAGGTAGGTACCTCCTCGTCCTGTGCCATGTACTCACACAGTCCTCTCCCTTTAATAGTTTTAGTAGGCTTGACTTCAATGTCATATTCAAGGATCTTGGTGATCCAATTAGCTCTTTTTTCTGTTATCTCTCCTTCCATGATATATTC
>VDFB02064964.1:0-15208 GCA_007258455.2 Sequoia sempervirens | reverse complement strand
TAATATATTCGCACTTGATGATATTGAACTTATGTGAATAACCGAACTGATATTGGATGATTACAATGGACGAATCAATGTGTATATATACAAATGAATGGGAGAGACACATCTCTTCAAATCCTTCATGTCAGCCTTCAAGAAATCGCGACTCTTCATAAATGGAAGTCGGCCTCAATTAATAAACAAATATTAAATGTCTTCTAATAAAAGATTTGATTATCAAGATGAATTCGTATCTTCTCATGTCGGCCATAGACAAAATATAAAATGAAGTTAATACAAAAAACAACGAATATAAATTAAATAGCCAACGGGCTATCATTTAATTTATGTTTCCTCAATAGGGCTGAGCTGGAAGGAACGACTGAAGCTGCTATATCATTAACACTCCCTCTCAGCTAGGGAGAGAACTTCCAGCTACACAATACGAATCATCTCAATATGAGGTCCATCAGCCATCATTGCCTGCAATCAGATATAAAGAGAAGGATATCACCTCAATGTGATGACGAACATCATGGCTACATCCATGTGTGAAATAATATATCACCTCATTGTGATATTGACCACCATGGCTACACCCATGTATGGAAAGGAGCTTATCACCTCATCGTGAAAGCATATCACCTCAATGTGATATCAACCATCATGGCTACACCCATGTATGGTATGTACAAGTGTTCATCACTTGCGTGATGTTGTCACCTCAACGTGACTTTCACCATGGCTCTCCCAGAGGGTGAAACACAAGTACACAAGAAATCATCATGGATTCTCTCACACACATGACATCCACCATGACTCTCTCAAAGGGTGGAAACAAGGGCTTACACCTCAAATTCTTCCGTCTCAGAAGAAGATGCATTAACAAGGGATTTCACCTCGAACTTCTCTCACAGAGAAGAACTCATTAAACAAGGTCACTGATGATGAGACTCTTTCTCAGTTAAGGCTGGATTCTCCATCATACCAAGCTTATCTCGAAAGTACACAGCTTTATCCTGGCGAGAGGCTTGGTGAGAATTTCTGCCATCTACTCATCAGTGTTGATGTACCTCAACTGTACAGCCTTCTGCAGTGCCATATCTCTTATATAGTGGTACTTGATCTCAACATGCTTGGAGCTGTCATGAAACACAGGATTGACAGAAGGCTTCACACAACTCACAATGAATAATAGTAGACTCCATTGATTGTCCAAACAATCCTGCCAGGAGCTTACGAAGCCACACTGCTTCCCGAGTTGCCATGCAAGCTGCAATGAACTCGGCCTCTGTTGTACTCAGTCCTACTGAATACTGCTTCCTGCTACACCAGAAAGTCATAGCAGACCCAACCTGAAGAATATCTCAATCCATATCCAACTGTGCCACGCAAGTATCTCAGGATATGCTTAGCTGCAACAAGATTACCATCTTCTTCAGGCTCAGCAAGCGCCCTCTGAATCTTCAAGCACTTGCATCAACTTTCTGACCTCTTCGTCCAAGATTGCCTGCAACACTTTGACTTAGATAAATGTTTTCCAGTGCACACCTTTGGTACTGAAGAGAGTTCAGGATAGTCCTCCTCGACCTCATCTCAGATCTCACTATTCTGAATAGGTTTGCGGAGCTACCAATGACAAATCCAGATGACAGTCTTGAGCAATTCTAATCTCAGCAGCTGAAGGGATCTTCTAAGGATTTAGCACCTAGCTTTGCAATACAGTAATCTTCACTTCTTCTCAGTAAGTTACAAAACTCCCTCTTGATCCCTGCTTTAGAACTTGCAAAGAAGACTTCTGGAAGTGAACTCCCTCTAGCCACCAACTCAGTCCCATGGCTGCAAGTTGTGACTTCGTGCTTGATCATTTCTTTGGTTGGCATAACTTTCTCATAAGATGCCTCAATCTTTTCATCGCTAAGCAATCTCTCATCACTTTCCTGCTTCTAGCTGTTCACAAAGCATTTAGAGAGAGATTACTAACAGTTTATGACTATCCAAAGAAATATCAAGACTAGAATCATACAAGGTTTACTATCTCAGGTTATAGCATGAACACATAAGAATTTATGCACAATGTTAGAACATGAATAAATAAATCAACCTGAAAGAGAAATATATCAAAAGATCAAACTAAAGGGATAAGGAAACTTATCTTTATATAATTTTGATATAACTCTTTCTTTCATCTTTTACTCCTCTTGAGAGTGCCAAACTCAGCACAATTAAAAAACAATCTGTACAACTACAGATTTCTTGAATGCATTATGCGGTTAGCATGTAGAATCAGCTCTCTCCAAGAGTCAAGGTTCTAACACAGTTCATGCATTAGAGAATGATATCGATGTGATCAACCTATCACAACGAAAATGCAATTCTCTTTTTCATCTCAAAGTCACACTCAGAGATCTACATGATTAGCATGAAACAACTCACAATAAATAATTTGAAATCTTCAAAGGATCTTTATGCTAGAGAGCACAATTCAAGAGAAATTACAATCTCTCTATACTAATCACACAAGATCCAAATAAAAATGGAATAACTCAGCAAACAACGAATACTTATCTCTTTAAATATTCTGAAGGTACACCAAGGATCTGGATCTGTGGCTGTGACACATCTTTGCCACCTTCAGTGATGCCATCCTTGAATTAACACCTATCATAGAAGCCAAGACACGGAGTTTGTAGTGACTCATAGGTCGTCACCAAACATAGATAATAACCAAAGCTGTCCAGACTTCAGATTATATGATGAAATCTTATCAACACTGAATAGACGATCTCTCTTCATCTCCAGAATTGATTTCTCATGGCCTTTCCTCCACCAAACCATATGTTAAGGTTCGCTGGCTTATACTTTATTAAGCAGACCAGACATCATGAAGGAGCGATCTTCTTAACATTTGAATGTGGTCTGAAGACCATTCAAATCTTATTCTGACGTTGACAGGGAGACTGAACTGACCACGATCTGCAGCTTCAGAAATGTGTGGACAACTTCAGTAAACATAACCAGGTGATGACTTCCATAAGGCTGAAGCAAATTTAACCAAGGCAGTCCCAGCCTTGTGCCCTGATGGTGTCGATCCTGGGAGATAATTACAAGAGTTCCCTCAGAGACTTCAAGGCCCACAACACAGAAATCTGATCGGATCCTCACACACCCGCTCTGATACCATGTTAAATTTTCATGATCAGATTAATGCACAGAAAATAATTCAAAATCAGAGACAATAACACAGCAGTTACCCTGGGAAAACCCTCCTCTTGAGGGAGAAAAACCCAGCAACAAAGATCTCTCTTATATATATAAACAATGACAACATATCACTTTACAGTTAGGTCTAACTCAAGACCAATATTCAGCACCTGTACATGATGCAATAGCAAATATCAAACTGGCACTTCAAATTCTGGCAGTATGAGAGTTCACAACCTGTCCTTGAATCAATTCGCAATCTGATATTAAGGTACTGAGAAGAACTCACACTTTGACAGAGCATAGACCTACAAAAATTCGCACCTGGCAGAGACAGAATACACTTGTGAGATGTTCGCTTTGTGTTATGTTCACACTGCACTGTGTTATGTTCGCACTGCACTATGTTCGCTTTGTATTGAGGTACTCTATGAGATGTTCGCCCTGTGATATGTTTGCACTTCACTGTGTGATATATTCGCACTTAATCATTCGCACTTGATCATCTGATGTATTTGCACTTGATGATACATCCGCACTTGATGATACAGAACTTATGTGAAAATAACGAACTGATCTAAGTTGAATTACAATGGACGAATCAATGTCAATATATACTAATGAATGGGAGAGACACATCCCTCATGTCGGCCTCTTAAGAAATCACATATCTTCTTAAATGAAAGTCGGCTTTAACAAATAACATATGTCGGCCTGAATGAATATTCACACCTCTTCACAAGAGGTCGGCCACCTTTAAGAAATCGTATCCCAAGGAGAATGAAGTCGGCTCCAAATAATAAACACATATTAAATGTCTTCTAATAACAGATCAAGATGAACTCGTATCTTCTCATGTCGGCCATACAATGCAATGAAGATAATGAATATAAATTAAATAGCCAACGGCTATCATTTAATTTATGTTCTCTCAATAAGGCTGAGCTGGAAGGAACGACTGAAGCTGCTATATCATTAACATGCCCAACCATCTTTTGACATGCGTTTCTAGGTATTAACACCCCACAAAACTTCAAGGTTTTGGGTTTTCTTAAAAAACACAAGTTGATTGTATTGATTGACTTAGGAAGTACTCACAACTTCATCAACAATAAGTTTGTGACATGATTCAATTGTTTTGCTTACCTAATTCTAGAATTTTAGGTCACAGTTGTAGATGGAGGTACAATTGGTCCAAGGAAATGCTATAGTATTAAAATCACCGTAGAGTCCAATGGCTCACTACCTTATGAACAATTGAGATGAATTTCCAAGAGCTATTCATGCATTTTCACTTAGAGGGTAGGACATTTAACTATGAGGGTTGCGAGCAAACTGTCCACAAATGGTAAGCTCTCACCAAATGCAAACAAAGCTTAACAAGGGAGCAAGTAGGGGTGTGGGTCGATTGTAATGGTCAAAGATTCCTACATCACTAGATCCATGATCAATAGTGATAGGTACTCAATAATTTGGGGGACATGCTAAAAGGATTGCTTCCAAAAGAGATCATGATCAAGCCACTTAAGTAGTTGGAGTGGGAACCTTCCACCATCCACCATCCATCACCTCTTCTTTGAAGGTACACCAAAAGGTTAGACTAGTGGATGAACACATTCAACACCAACAAGAGGCACCCTCTACTACATTAGGCTCGAGGAGAACAAGGTAATGGCATATAATAGAATGAAGCAACAAGCTAATCAACATAGAATTTCAACCTAGATAGAGTTACTAGAGCTTGTTGAGGAGGATAGAATCATCTTGGAACTTGAGGGAATCCTTTAGACATGCACTAAGAGACTGCAAACAAATGATCAAGTGGAAGAATCTAGCTAGTGATGACGCAACATGGAAAAATGAAGCATTCTTGTAGAAGCATCCAAGGATTTTCAACATTGCGGACAATGTTTTTTTTAAGGGGAGGGGCATGCTATGCCCTTAACTTGTAACATGTATGGAGATATGTGGAGCCAACTGATGGCTAGCATAACCCTTAACTAATATATATCATCACTTACATAGTCTTATATAGGTAGTTTGGTCAGCTTAGGTGTAACATACCCAAAGTTTACCCTGTTGATTTCACCTAATTTTTAACTCGAAATGTGAAAAGATCAAGTTCACAAATACATAGAAATAAATTTTTCTTTTTCAATAAACCTTTTGCACATTTGAAATAAACCCATTCCAAAATTACATTGCATGAATAAAATAACATTACATAATCCCATGTAATGAATTCATCTTTTCATATACATTTACAAATAGATTCAAATCATAATTACATAACATCGCTTCAAGAGCTTAATGGTACAAGAGTACAATAGTCAAGATGTCCACGTCTGGAACTCACATCTTCATCTTCTATTTCACAAGCTTCAACTGCCAACTGCATGAGGGAGAGCATCACCCAAGTGCTTTTCGGCCAACCACGGACTTAATGCGGTTCCCCACACATCTTCCTAACCAATAAGATGACCCTACCCTTCAATGAAGAGTTGGATACGAAAATCCTCTAGTATAATGCCTGCCTAAGCATGATGTTGTGTCCTACATAACTAGTGCTACCATACACCAGATACCCGCCTAACATGCATGACACTCCCTGCTAGCTATGCAATCTTGGCTCACAGTGAACTGACAAAGTGTACACAATGGCATCTACACTTACTTTCGCCAAAGTTTTGATATATATATATATATATATATATATAAGATAAATCAAATTCACTTTCTGTGAAGCAGTGTTGTATGTTCACCCACCCCCTCACTCAACTTGGAAACTCTAGTGACCTTAAATAACTCTTCACTAGGTTTGACCTTAATATAACATAACAAGATTCACATTTAGTTGATCTAATTGACCAAATAGGTTAATCCCAACCTTTGGTTTATCCTAACCCAAGGAATAAGTAGGCTTCCTACTTTTAGGGAATATAAGTAACCAGGAACTTAGGTTCTCCACTCAAAGATAAACTACCAACATAGGTTTACATAACATCATATCCTAACAATGATGACATAATACTTTTAACATGGTATCGATCCCTTTGCATTGCTAACAACTTATTTTATGCAAGCATATATGTAACATGCTATATCCTAGGTATCACCATAATACCTTCTAGATAGTTTCACATAAATACGTCATACAAACATGACAATCAAAATAGCTATATACATATATCATACTACTAAGATTTCTCAACCAAGTTATTCTCATTCTAGCTATATGCACAAGCTCTATTCCACAACTATAATAAACAAACAACAATTTGTACAAGCACTTGCAATCGATAGACAAACATAGTATCAAAATAGAAAAGAGCAATGGTTAAGAATAACTAAGCATGCCTAGAAAATATAGCTTCCACGAAGAATTCACAACTCTATGCTCAATGCCAAAGACTCAGCTTGCTGCCTTCTCCAACCCAATCTATTTCCAATCTAACCAATCAATCTAAGCTCTCAACTCTCAATAATCTGCTCTTAACTCACAGGGAAATTGCTCCTCTAAACTCACAAAGAATTACTCTCAAGCTCTCACAATGCTCTCTCAGAAAATAATTCAGCAAAAGAACAAAGAATGAACAACAATGATTGATCACAATGAACAATGATAATGAATAACCAAATAAAAAACTATCGACCCCTATTTATACAGATTTACAAAGAGACTTCCAACTAAAAGATAGCAATGAAATTCGCCACCTTTCCTTCCCATGCCAATTGTGGATTTTGCTGGTAGAAAGGTTAGCAGATTTATCTCACAAAAACTCTCAAGAACTTCCTCAAATTGCCACAACCCATTGACAATTTCTTCTCTTTGATCTGCTGTGCAAAACTCAACAAACTACTCCCTTTTCATAGCGCACTTGGTGTTCACATCCTTTCCAGTTTATTGCTTATGCTAAGTTGTGGAGTTCTCAACTTACACATGTTAAAATTACTTAGTCAAAGCCTTCAATCTGGAGCTACGTGTGGGTTATGACAGTCCCAATTGCTCTCATACTCCTATCGTGGCTTTTGCCTTCCATTTTGGCTTGCTTATAGTGTCTATCGAAGGTTGCGGTTTGCACCAATTATATTTCAAATGCATTTCAAACAGTAACAAATTTCCCACACCACCTTGCCAATTACATGGCCTTTTGACTTATTCAATAGCTTGGGTCGTAACCATTTGCGTGGCATATAATGCATGCTTTTACACAACATTTACTTATCAAATGTGATATCATTATCTCTTATATTGCATTATATCATGTGTGAAACTTTTAGTTTTATCACTTATTCCATCACATTATAATATGTGATAGGTATATCAATATAACATCTCACATTCATAAAAAACAATAATTTAGGATCCCACTCCTAAGTTTTGAATTGTCTACGCGCATGGTGGACGCTGCTTTGGGGGTACCCCATGGTTTCCTCCCTTGTCCTCTTTTGATCGGGTTCTTGCCCCAACACATGCTGCTTTGACACTTTTGGGAGACCCTCTCGTGTTGTCTACTGTTGTTGAACCTGTGATTCCGGTTTTGACTGCTAATGTTGTGCCAATGGTCTCTATCACTCCGGATTTGAAGGGTTGGAAGAATGTGTTGCTTAACTCAAGCCCGATAGCAAAGAAAACTCAACCTCTCTCGTATGGCGTGATTTCCGCTTTTGGTACAAATTTTTCTATCCTTGAAGCTATCAGTGATAAAATTGTTACTTCCATGGAGTACGCGATGGTGGGCAGATTTTTTCTCCTTTCGCCTTACTGTGGACATGGTGAGAAGATGGTCGATTGCTAAATGGTGCCTCAAGGGCAGTGTGGAAGTTTGCCCCATGGCTAGTGGGCTTTTCCTTTTCAAGTTCACAATGACTAAAGATATGCTTTCTGTCCTTTCTTCGGGTCCTTGGGTTTATGGGAAGCATGGGCTATCCTTGTGCCGCTGGAAACCTGGCTTTGACCCGATTGTTGATCTCAATAAGTCGGCCCCTATATGGGTACGTCTGCCAGGACTACCCTTGGAATATTGGGATGACACTATGTTCCAAAGCATTGGTGATTCAACGGGCCACTTCATCTTATCAGACACCATTACCAGATTGAAATCTAGGTTAATATTTGCTCGATTTTGTGTTAATGTTGATATTAACAAGTCTTTACCCAACTCTGTGACGTTGTGTTCCAAATTTGGGTCTTGGAATCAACAAATCTTCTATGAAAATGTTGTGGTTTATTGCCAAAAATGTGCTAAACCTGGGCATCTTATTTTGGATTGTAAGTCCACGGTAAGACACAACCCCAATCCTAGTGAACCCCCTGTGGATGATCTCACTAACAGCTATCCCTTCAAGTCTGACCTTAATATCATTATCTCCCCAACCAAATTTGGGCCTTCTGCTATCCTTGTATTCTCAATTGAGGAGGAGGTTTTTGTTGACCATGTTTTGGTGCTAGGTGTGTCTGCTCCCAGAAATGCTCCTTTCCTTTGGAGAAGTCTTTTCCAATTCTTCAGTATGTCTCGAAGACCTCGGGGGCTCCGCTGGATGTTTTGGAAAGAGTTTTGTTCCCTTGCTAGAATATGTTTAAGGGTGCTGAAGCGGAAGAAATACTGAGTGAGGTTGAGAAGAAAGACTCTGGACCCAAACAGATAGATACTGTTGGCTTGTCACAAGGTCAAACCAATGAAGATGAGAGTTGGACAATGCCAAAGAAGAAAGTAAACAAAAGAAAGCAGATGTAGGGGGGAACTCTAAACTTGGTAGACCCAACCAGAGACAAACTAGAAATAGGGAGACATCCAAAGAGACTGCTAGTGGGAAGTAGAGGACATTGGAAGTGTCTTCTAAGAAAGGGTCTAAATGAAAGTCTTGTCTTGGAATGTGCGTGGGCTAAATAGCCCCCACAAACAACTGGGTCTGAAGAATTATGTGTGGGAACACAAGATAGATGTTTTACTGTTACAAGAAATTAAAATGAAAAAACAAACTTTGAAAACATAGCTAGGTATATTTGGTTGAATGCACATTATTCCTGTAGTGATGCAGATGGAGCTTCAAGTGGGCTGTCTGTGATGTGGGATCCTAATCATTTTACTAAGTCTGAAATATTCTAATGCAGGAACAGTGTGGGAATCCAATTCTCTCAATCTAATTGTTGTTGGTTTCTGATCAACATCTATGCCCCCAATATAAGGAATGCAAGGAAAGCCCTCTAGCAGGATCTTGCTGGTTGGATACAGAATAACAAGGGGGCCCACTGGTTAGTGGCAAGAGACTTCAACTCTCCTTTATGCCCCTCGGGAAAGAGTGGGGGTCTAACTGACTATTCTAATAGTATGATTGACTTAGCTGATTTTCTAACTAACATGAGGTTGGTGGACATTGACTTACATGGCCAGGATTTCACTTGGACCAATAGGCGTATGGGGGACAGGGACAACCTGATCCAAGTCAAACTTGACAAATTCCTTTTCTCTCCTCATTGGACTACCCTTCTTAAGTCCAATCTACTGGCTTTGCCCCGAATTGTCTCTCCTTTCCCCTTCCAATTTGAAATCATGTGGAATTCCTACCCGGACTTCAAGAATAAAATTGTTAACTCGTGGAATACCCTGGTACATGGCTCTCCCATGGTTAGGGTTTTCCATAAACTCAAGTATATCAAAAACATGGTTAAAGGTTGGAACAAGAGGGTGTTTGGAGATGTGTCCATCAGAAAAGAGTGAGCACTGATAATCTTAGGATAACACAAAAAAGGATGGAGGGAGATGTTAGTCTTTAGACCTACCAGTAGGAAAGGAATGAATGCATGGAATGGGAAAAAATCCTAAAAAAAGAGGAGATATTTTGGAAGCAAAAATCCAGAGTTCAATGGTTGAAAGAGGGTGATAGGAACACTTCTTTTTTCCATGTTTCGGCCCTTAAACATTGGAAAAGGAATCAGATAAAAAAATTGAAAAATGAGTTAGGAGTAGAAGTTACTACCCCTACCCAAATTGGCCTATTGGCCTTTGTTTATTTACAACATGCCTTATCTGGGCCTATTGTGGGACAAAATCCTAATTTTGAAGACCGTTTGATGGACCCCGTTCTTGGCTCTCTATCCCGTGAAGAGAATGATACATTCTAGGAGCTATCACTATGGAGGAAGTCAAGCTTCTTGTTTTCAGTATGGGTGTCTTCAAGGCTTCGGGACCTGATGGATACCCCCCAACCGCCTTCTAGATATTTTGGGACATTGTTGGTGAGGATTTATTTCTTGCAGCCAAAGATTTTTTCAAGTCTGGTAAATTGCTCAAACAGCTGAATCACACCTTCTTAGCCGTCATTCCAAAAATTGATGAACCTCAGACTATGGCTGACTTCTGGCCTATTAGCCTTTGTAACACCATTTATAAGATCTCCAAAATTCTGGTGAATTGCCTAAAACCTTACTTGGAGAAAATGATTAATCCTAGCCAAAAAGGCTTTGACTTGGGCCATCATATCATGGATGCTACTATTGCCACTCACGAAATCTTGCACTCTATGGACATATGTAACAATGCGAGTATGGCTTTTAAGCTTGACATTTCAAAAGCTTACGACAAAGTCCTATGGAGTTTTCTACCCAAAGTCTTAGCTGAAATTGGCTTCAATCAAACTGTGATTAACCTCATTTTGGAGTGCACTACAATTGTGAAATATTCTGTTTTGGTCAATGGAGTGCCCCATGGGTTTGGCATGGGTTCTTTAATGCTAGGAGAGGTATCAAACAGGGAGACCCTCTATCTTTGTACCTGTTCATAATCGTTGCTGATGTTCTTATTAGGAATGTTGCTAGAATGCTGTCGGAGGGCTCCATCAAGGGAGTTAAACTTGCCACCACTTTGGAACCAGCTGCCATTCAACAATTTGTGGATGATACCATCTTGTTCAGGAAAGCTTCGATTGTGGAAGCAAGGAAATGGAAAAATTGCCTTAACTATGCTGCTTGCTTGGGCCAATGTATAAATTACAACAAGAGCATGATTTATTTCTTTACCAACACTCCTATTTTGTAGGAAAGGGTGACAACAGTTCTGGGTTGTGTGAGTGTGTAATGTCCCTTATTAAATTTGTCCTAAAAACAGAAAAAATGCACAAGTCAAGGTAAGGGTTCACTTTTATGTTCATATAATTTAGCTTATATAATTCGTCTTAAAGATTTGTTTATATCATTAACTGATAACAACTACACATTTATTTCAAATATTAACATCTGAGAATAGGAGAAATGCATAAATTCTTTTAAATCAACACATGAGATGAATGCATTGGATAGTTTAACATCAGCATATACACAAGATATAAATTACATAAGGCCAAGTACACACTTATCATAGTTTATCATAATTTACCACGCTCTACCAGGATAGATCCTTGCCTTTATATCTCTTCCCTAGACCCCATTGGAGGAGGGACGCCTTACAGTGCCGAGGGTGCGTGACCAATCTCCAAGTGGATTCCCTCAAGGTTTCTTACCCATCTTGGGACATCCATCATGGGATCGAATTACCAGCCTTTCCCTCCACAACCATCCTCTTCTTGGTGAGCATTAGCGAAAGAGATTGTTGGCTCTAAATCTATCCTCACAGCAAGCCGTAATAACTTATGAAGAATGCAGTAATTGCTGTAAGCAACATTATTGCTTATCGATATTTATTATTCCCAGTTGCATTTATGGGTTCCCAATACTTATCAAACAACGCACTGCTTGTAGCATTTGTTCTAACTACAGTTATGATTAATTTATCTATTTTTTAAAATAATTTTCCTTCCTTTGACTAAAGTGGTTCAATTGCATCCAGAGATCTATGTTTTATAGGCATGATAACAATATTAATCTGAAACCGAATCTGCAGTAATCGAATGTCAGGTATGAGCAGCATACTTACCTGAGTTTAATGCGTCTCCTATACCCGATCAGGTTTCTTTAATTCCCACGATCCTTCTTTGCTTCACACATTTCTTGATTGCCCACTATTTGGCTTAAGGATGCAGATTATAAATCTTTATTATTGATTTGTATAAGGTACTGTTGATGTGTGTTTTGTGACCTACACCAAACAGCAGAATAAAGTGTCCAACGGCTACTCTATTCTCTCTTGATCAAAGTATTCTGTATGCTAAGATTGTGAGAGAGATCATACATTCAACTCCAAGTTTGCTTCGATGCAATGGAGTACACTCAGTTGGCTCGTTGTGATATGCTATTTTCACGAGGGGACTTACACAATTGTTCACAAGTTCACGATGCAACAGACAACAGGCTAATGATGAAAGGGGATTTCACGTGGCACAGATGATTTGGCAATAAGGTACGAGTTTCCTAATACTAATTAGAAACGTACTGAATTGAATGGCTACAGGGATTAGAAAATTTGAGTCCTATCTAAGAGCGGGACGTGGGATCAACTTCAGCAGGCTTCAACCAGACTTTGTTTTGCTTCGTGTTGGACAACTTCTACAAAGTCGGTGCAATCTTCAAAGGAGTAGAGAGAAGTTTTCAAATCACAATTCAGCATGATAACACCATCACACTGATGCATACCAACACATGAATCATGCTTGAAGTTAAGCTTAAATGGTATTCCAGTCGACCACACAAGGCAAACTTACGATTAGCAAGCTCGCTAGTAGTATGGATTAAACGAAGTTGCTTTAATCAATCACCGCAATCCACAACTATCTACGTGCATTAAAATGAAAATTACTCTACTTTAAGTCCTACTTGAAGTAGAAGGACGAAGAAACCTCGCCAGCTACTCACAACAAAAGATGAAACCATCATCAATGATAACTCTTTATATTGGGAGAGTGTTCACAACAATTTCTTACAAAGCTTTCAAAGAAAAACTTTCCTCCTTCAAACTATGCTAACAAACTAATGCTAAGCTATCTCTCTGCTCTATCAGAATGTCTACTCTGTTTGTCTATCTATGATCTAATCTAATGAGGTACAAATGAGGGGGGATGCCCCTTTATATAGCTGGCCAATCAAAATGGACGGTCCAGATTGAATTACAATGGACGGCTTAGGTTGAGCCACATCAGCCCTCAACTAGATTTTGCCCTAGTAACTGCTAGAAGGTGGAGGAGTGGTGCAATCAATAAGCACAAAATGACAAATTCCTCCTTTGACCACTATGTCAGAATCTCCAAAGGCGTGCACAATCTTCGCTCCCTTCTAAATTGCAAGGATTAAACCATGAATCAAAGACTCATACTCTATAACATTGTTGGTGCATGAGAATTGGAGTCTTTAGGCACCTAAGTATGCCTTTCCAGTTGGGCTAATTAGCTCGAATCCTGCTCCATTCCCCTTTTACGACTTCAATCCATCGAACCTCAAGGTCCATACTTGATCCTCTATGAGAATGTTGGGAGGCTGAACATGTGCATTTTCTTGGTTGCACGCTTCTGAAACCTTTTCTTCGATCATTGGCTGAACCTTATCATCTTTTACAAGTTTCTTTATTGAAACATCTTCTTCATTTGTCTTTTGATACTTTTCTTGCAATGAGGCTTGCGGAACGAGCTTTGAAACTTGCTCCAAGGCAACTTTGCACATGGCACAAGTGATCTCAGAGTGAAATGCCTTGTGGATTCTGCACCAATTTGGAAGCAACAAATTCTTGATAGAGGCGTCTTTTCCCAACTCTACTTTCTTCACACTTTTCAAAACAAAATCTTTGAAATTTTCAAACATTCCTTCACCTTCGTTTTCACTTGAATCAGTTTCGATCAAAACTTTAGTGGAAGTAGGTGCATCTTCTAAAAACTTTCCTTCATTTGAACTTTGCAACATCAAAACTTCTTGCTTGACGGGCTTGTACGAGCCCAACTTAGTTTCCACAAACATAATCTTGTTATCTTCACCATACTCAGTGATCATTAACCTAAGCCATGGTGTGCTCTCAATTTTAATCTGATTTGGAACCCCTCTCCATGGAAGCCACATGTGGGAAAAATCTGTTGCAATGTATCCATTCAATTTCCTTGCCCAATCTCTGCTTAGCAACATGCCATATCCATCAGGTATGTTAACCAATGATATGTCTATATAGCTTTGCACTCTAGGGTCGGCCGCCAGCTACATATGAATGTTATTCAACTCTCCAACAACTGGAACCTCTGTCTTGTCTAGCTGGGTTACCTTCTTGCTAGTTTGAAGTGGAACCAAACCCAACCTTTCACACACCTTCAGTGGCATGATGTTGCTGGATGCATCAGAATCGATCAAGCAATTGTGTAGCAACTTACCGAAAATTCTAATCGACACGAGAAACGGAGCTGGCTCATCCTTCCCTTGATAGAAAATGACTGGTTTCCTTTTTTCATCCGTTACAATATCCTTCTTTTCATCCTTTCTGTCCAATTGAATTTGGTTGTCTTGGGCAACCTCCTTCAGATTCTGCTCTTGCTTTGTAGGAATATCGAACCGAACTCTCCTTTTATCTTCAATTTTTGACTTCTCCGACATGCTTGAAGATTCTTGTACTATACCCATGAAACTTTGTGACTGTTACGGAGTTTCCCAAGTGTTAAATGGTGCGTGAGGCACTTCTTCAACCACGTTTGCGTTTTGCGCCGGATGAGATTTCGTGTTGATGGGAGGATTCCTTGATGAACTAGGTACTTCCTGAGAAGTATTCCTCACACCAGGCGTTACATACAAACTTCCCAGAATGGTATCTCTGACTTCTGAAATCTATTAACTCATACAAGGGAAGGCTAACTTTCATTTTCTTGACTTCTTCCAGTACATAAGAACTTAACCTCTTCACATCTTCTCTTGGAAGATTCTCCTTTTGTGGGTGTTGTACTTGGTGGATAGGCTGCTGGATGGTTTGTTGTCCGCTTCTTCCTTGCGTCACGTTTTGTTGTTGGTATTCTGGAGAATCCTTGGGTACACTCGGATTGTTGCTTGCATTGGGATTTTGGGGAGTTGCGAAATTGTTTGGAGGTATCGATGACGTCAGAGGCTCATGCTGTTGATTTG
>VDFB02064963.1:0-45239 GCA_007258455.2 Sequoia sempervirens | reverse complement strand
TGTAATGACTTGGCCTACATATCTCTTTTGGGAATTAGAGGATTTTTAGTTTGTACACCAATGATAAAGAGAATTCATCCTCTCCTCTTGTATGAGATCTTGATCTTCACTTTAAATCATGACTATTCATTTAGCTTATACGTTCCAATTAGTCCAATTGCAATAGAATGATAACACATTCTAGTCTAGTGTTGGTTCCATACCAATCATTAGCGTACAAACACACGCAAATTCACAAAGGGGTCACATCATTCCATCATCCCATGATCACATAGTGATTAGCTCAAGCATACCTCATTATACATAGGGTGACTAACTCATACATCCATCACACATACAAACAAATGACTAGGTTAGGGATATGTCATACATACATAGTGAGAATGATTCACACATATATCATATACAAAGCGTGACCTGCTCACACACCCATCACAAACACAATGTGACTAGCTCATACACACATCAAAAGTACAATAGTGACTAGTTTAAGGATATGTCACTTATATCCAGTGTAAATGATCCGCATATACATCACATGCTCACATAAAGATCAATTGGCACAATGGAAGTGGATGCAACCTACTACGTGCATCATACCACTACCTGGTTCACTAACACATGAGCTCTTAAATAGGTCCCATCTAGAAAAGGAATGTTAGTGCTTCCCATATTACACCATGGGTCCTGTCCATTTCCAAATCCATCGCCATTTATAATGATAATCAAGCATCCTATACGATTTGATGTTATCATTGACAAGGACATAATTATAACAATGTGCATAGTATTTGAGGTCATTTGTAGAATACATATGGCACATACATGTGGTGACCGACTAGCAATAGGAAGCGGATGCAATACAACTACATGTGTCTTTCCATTACCTAGTTCACTAACACCTACCCTTTTAGTGCTTCCCAATTAGAAAAGGAATGTTGGTGCATCCCATGCTACACTATGGGTCCCATCCTTTTCCTTGATACTTTGCATTAGTTTTGATGATGGGCAAGCATCCCAATTACTTGCAATCATCATTGGATAAGGAGTAAGTGTAACAAAACACATCACATAAGGCCATTAATAAGACTCCCACAGCCTATAGAACCACTAAGTTGTTGGATTCTAACATCTATCGCTCCTAGGCCATCAATAACAAGTTTGTGCAACTTGAAAGGGGTAGTACCAAACATATAACATGTGGCCTTGGTGATATGTCAACTTACCCCTTCACAACATGGGCAGCCCTTGGCATCAGTCAACTCCATGCTATTGATGGTAGTTGGTTAGACTTGAAGATATAGGGGATAGTTTTAGGCATTCGTCACTTGCATGGTATTGGTGACAACCGACTAACTGCTCCAATATAATAACATGGATATCTCTTGACATCATCACTTCCGTGCTATAGGTGAAAGTAGACTAATATTCAAAATACGACGAATAGCTCCAGGCATTCGTGTACTGGTGACAACTAATTTACTACTCTTGTATTAGGCTTGGTTATGACATGTGGGGGTCTCATAGCGAAGTACACAATCTACACATCACAAGGGTTCACAAATTCTGGTCAAGTTGACCTAGATATATATGTCACAATCAAGTGGGCCATGAGCCTATACATAGATTCCTATAGATCTAGGGCTGAATTTTACAAACACATAGGAATCACATTGAACCCACATGAGTTGGCCTCTACTCAACACATACACAAACAAATATTGACTTAAGAAAAATAAAATTTCATTCACTTCATTCAGTTGATTATCCAGCCACATAGTATTTAAAAGCACATTATTTATTAGACATATACAAGCTATCAATTTTTCTTAACTCATTCATAGCCAACTAATGCAATTTTTTTACATCAGACTGAAGCATATCAAAAAGGAAAAGTCAAACAGGTTTAGGAACAACGCCAAACCTTGGAGTTATCCCCTAGACCCTCCCTAATGGACTTGGGTCACAGGGACATCTTTTTCCCAAGGATTGCCTACATTCCCACTTCCAAATAGGATTGAAGTCCCATGTTTTCCTCCTCACAATGCCTCTATCAAGAAACATACACCTAGGTTCCCATACCCAAGATTTATAACCACTCAAATACCATTCCTCAATGGAGTAAAGTAGAATTACTACCATAGAAGGAAAACCATAGGAGGGATTAAAACCCAGTAGTGTAGCAAACTACCCTTTTACCACCCAATCGTGTTGCAACTTAGGTGTTCGAGGAAAACCAAGATTGTCAACTTCTACCTTAGACAACCATAATGAATCTTCAATAGGCCTTCCTTTCCACTTAATCAAATATTTTTCATACTGCCTGTTTCTTGTACTTCTGCCCACATGGCTATTCAAGGTTTCTTCTATCTCTTCCTTCTCTTGAGTAAGTATTAGGATATTCCGCTATTCTTCTATTGGTCCATCCTCCATGCCTCTTTCATGATACTTTATCAAATTAGTAATGTTGAACATAGGAGATATGTTTATTTTGCTCAACAACTCTACCTCATTAGCATTTCTTGAATCATGCTTCCTTAGGATCTCGCATGGTCCAAACTTCTTCCTTTTTAGCTTATTATATGTTCCCATAGGGAACCTTTCTTTTCTCAAATGAAACATAACTACATCTTCAATCTTGAATTCTTTAAACTTTTGCTTTTGATTTGCCTTTACCTTGTATTGAGTATTCATCTTATTAATGTGTTTCCTTACCTCTTCGTGCAAATTCTTTAGGTGATTGTAATGTCCCTATTTTAGCCATACGCTCTTTGGTGACTGATAGCCTATTTCTAGAAGCCTGTAGGTTTGTCAGAGGTAAAATTAGGGGTTCCTATTTTATAGGGGTTCTGAAGCACTTTTGAAGGTTTGCATGTAAGTGTTTCTGATGCATGTCTGGTGGAGTTTTCTGGGTTTGTGGAGAGCTTCGGAATGGTGTGACATGCATCTCCATCGGACAACCTTTTTCGGAACTTGCTATTTTTAGGCTGTACGTTGGAGTTTCGAAATTTGGACTGCGGATTCTTTTTGGGTTTTCAGAGAGCTTCGTAGTGATATGACATGCAAAGGCATTGGGCAACTTTTCAGAATTTACTATTTTTAGTAAGTTCTATTTCTGACAATACCATCTTGGGCAGTAGCATCAGCAGTCAGTTCAGTTTCCATTTCGGGCTGTGCAGTTGTGTTGATGTGTGTTTTATGACACACCGAACATTCTAGAATAAAGAGTCCAAAGACACTCTATCCTCTCTTGAAAAACTACCTCGTATGTTAAGATTGCAAGAAAGATCATACGGCAATTCCAATGTTTCGTAAGTCAGGTGTGGATAAGTTCAATGGATGATGTGATATGCTGGTGACACAAAGGGACCTGTGTCAGCGAATTACTCAAAAGTAAGGACTTAGTTTGATTTGACGTTGAATGCTCTATATATATATATATTTGGAATTTTCAATTTTGAGATTTTTTAAAATTGAAAGAAAAAAAGGGGTGAGGGTTTATAAATCTTATACTATGCCTATGAAGTCAAGAGACGGTAAGATTAAGTGAAACTAAGGAACAAGACTTTGTTTCGCCACGAAAAAATGACAACTACACAAAGCAAGTGCAATCTTCTGGGATTTGTGCTTAAGATTTTCTGACCAAGAATGATACCATCAAGAGAACAATATTATTCAAAGTAAGCAATTGAAGCATCCACATTATCAGCTCAGTCTAACTTTATGCATTGAAAGGAAATCATCCATCCAAAGAAATATGAGCAAAGTTCCACCAATCTATACTATCAATCTATCATTCATCTAACTTACATTCAAATCAAATACTACTTCAATTTACTCTATATGGAAGAAAAGTATGGAACCATGCAACGACTTGAAAATATAAGGATTCAAACTTCAAAGCAACTCATGCAATATGAACTTTTATTCTCAAAGTAGTCTTAAGCAACAATTTCATAAGTCTCTCTCCCATTGTAATGAAATGGGAAAACAAGAGTTTATATAGAGTTTTTAAACTGAAATAAACGACCAAGATTAATTCAAGATCAATGGTAGAGATTAGAAGACAGTAACCCTAATTAGGGTTTCCCAAAATACAATCAGTGATCAGTGAGTGAACTGTGAGTGAACTGGTGTGAGGAGCTATCTTTGTGGAGGCGCATCCTTATCCTGTTGAGTGGCATTGTACTGGATAAATCTGGAAACTATTGTGCTAACTTCCTCGATTGTGACAAGTGGCAATGCATTGACCTTGTATTCTAGAAGATCCAAATCATTCGAACATTTTGCAAAAGCAATTTCCCACTCTGATTCCTGCCATTGGAAGGCATTCCAGATGGATAGGAAGTCGGCTGCTTTAGTCAAATTTTGTCTGAGGATCGGCCCAGTGGTGGTGAAGAAGATTTCTTGAAATTTGCGCTTCAAGTTTTCAAGCTGCATATTATTTGCTCGAACAATGTCCTTCTCAAGTGCATCTGCGGCTACAGATAGAATCTTTTCTCGGATTTCCTTCGTCCTCTCTTCAACTCTGATGGTATCAGCCTTCACCTTTTCCAAGGCTTCATTCTGTGTAATCAATGCCATGTACCAGCTATTGAAGTCCTACACAGCGCCTGCTGCAATCACCTTTCCATCGACCAACTCCTGCTTTGGAACTTCTTTAAGCACTTTGAGGCATGGAATGATTCTGTCTCGAATATCCTAAACATTATCCCACGTTTCTGCTAAAGTTGTGATTCTTGAGAGCAAAGAGGAAGTTTGCCCATATGCCAACATTAGTTTTCCGCAAATACAACCACTTCTTCACTTTTGCTGATTATCCATTCTTTGGTCTCCTTGGTTGTAGTCTTCTCTTCTTCAAAGGTCTCCTGGGAAGTGTTCATCAATGGAGGAGCTACTGAGCTGGTTTGGTCAGATGTTGAATATACTCTCTTAGTCGTTCAACCTCTCGTTTGTATTTCTTTTTCTTCGCTACCTCTTTTTCCAGCCTCGCTTTGATAGAAGTAACCGAATTATCCAAGTCTTCCACTTTCTGACCTTTTGTGGTTGGGCCGAGGTCGATAGTGGTGATGGCATATTCCTGAGGAGTAATATCCTCCTTTGTCTTATCAATTGTCGGTACAACAATTTGTACTGTACGATGGCTGGCTTCGTCTCTTTGGATAGTGGAGAACATTTTGGTAGGCTTCCTTACATTGATTGCTTCCAATATGGCCAAGAAATCGACCATGTCATCTTCTTCCAGAACTTCTTCTTGTTCCTTTATCTTCAATCTCTCTATCAGCCAACCGGGGATAGTAGGTTGCTCAGTGTCTTGTTCTTCCTGGATATCTTGTGCGCCTGGAATCTCTTGAATCCCCTTAAGGGCTGAAATCATTCCTTCCTCAAATTCACTATCTACAATATCAACTTCATTGTTAGACTCTAGAATCTCGGTGCCTGTAGGAGATGGAGGCTCATCATTCTTTGGCTGAACTGGAATGGGAGAAGGAATCCTTATGTCTCCCAAAGACTCATCAATGTCTAATATTTCATTTATGTTTGCAGACACAAAAGAATGAAGGGGCTCTGATCTCTGCTTCTTTCTGGAAGGTTCTTCATCTGCAATCCCTTTTCCTTTTGCCTCCTTCCTCTTCTTGAGATTGGTGCTCTCGATTGGCTCATCACCTTGAGACACACCAGCATTCGAAGAGTAAGATTTTGCTTCGCCCATCAAATTGTAAGTTAAAGGCACATTTTTCTGCCACAGCTCCTGGGTTCTCTGATCTGTCCACCATTGCGAGTATTTGACAACTGGTCTCATGAAGGTGGACAAGTTTGCAAGTTCCGCATCTGACCATCTTACAGGTTGAAGGGGACGACTCTCATCAAAACCTGGCTGAATGAATTCGCCATCATCTTCAATTTGATCTGGCACAAGGAAGATCTCGGTTGTCCTAATTAGGCTGATTGGCAATCTGGACCACAGTCTTTTCCTAACATCAAATTCATCGGCAACATTGGCCCAGTAGTCTTCCAGATCTACCTTGTGTTTATACTTTACTCCATTCACGGCCCCAATGTGATGGTGAGGATCAAAATTAGCTCTGGACCGATAGGACGTGAATGGATACCATTGCACTTCTAGCCGGGCACCTTCAGTTGCTTGTGCCAACGGGCAAGATTCTTCCATATTTCCAATAAAGAATGGAAAAGTGATGGCTGCTTTGCTCGTTACCCTCTGGAAGTTTTGTTAAGTTTCAAACTGTCTAAGAACCTTAAGCAAAATCATTCTGTGGGTGGGATAAATTGGGAGCTTGAACGGATTTCCCGTGAATCCCTGAATTTTGATGTAAGTGAAACTCAGAAATTGGATGTACCAGGATTTGTATTTGCTGATAAGGCTCTTGGCTTCATGGGTCAGCCTTTGATGCGTCCCTCCTTGCAATATCCTCGTGGTGTACATCAGGAATGCATCATGCGCTCTTCTGAAATGAGATTTGGTAGATAGCTGCAACTGGGGGTAGCAATCATATACTTTGAATTCGTTTTCTCCGTTGCCTACAACGCCTTTGCATATTAATCCAGAATATCTATAGGCCCTTGCCAATAGATAGATAACATAGGAACTCATATAGAACGATTTAGTCCTTTCCAAGTTCATCAACTGCTCATGGATGTTGTCGTTGATCATCCTCGACCAGTTGAACATTCTGACTCCTGAGGTGATTTCATCGATGAAAAAGTACATCCATGTTTTGAATGGCGTGCCTTGAGGACTGCCCATTATCTTGTTCAAAAGCAAGATTATATCACCATAGTCTTTTTTGAAGTCTGTTCGGCGCAATTTCTTAGGCATCTTTTTTGCAGAAGCCCTTGGCTTTTCCCACCATGTTTTGTTGATGACAGTTGCACACTGATCTATCCGGTCTTCAAAAATTCCCCTTGCCTCTTATTTGGTCTTATATGAAGTCCGGATGTATTTGGAAATGCCGAATGCTTCTTGGATTGCTACTTCTCCAAGATGTGCCAAAATCCTTCCATTGGGAGCAATGATCTGTCTTTCTTCCAAATTGTAATGCCTAGCACACTCAATCATCAACTCAACACACTCTAACATCGGAGGAAATCCAGCTGCCTGGAAGATTCCATTCCGCACCATTCTTCGAGCAATGGCTGTAGGCAGGAGTCCGTTTAGTCCAAACATTCTCTTCTTGAATTCCTTGAGGTCCACATGTCCGAGGTCTGTATCCATGATGTTCTTCCTTTTGGAGTTAATCTTTGATTCTTGTTGAACTCCGTTGCTCGTGAACTTTATCTATGCTTTCTTCGAAGATTCTCTAGGGGTGGTCATCAACCTGCGAGAAAAGAAAATATATTAATTTTAAAACTTATGATTTTCTTTAAATTTTCTCCCTGAAAATTCTAACTTTCAGCCTATTGAAGGTTATATTTTGTGAAAAATCAAGCTGAAAGTAAAAACACTTAGTAAATTTTGGTGAGGATAAATAAAGATAGAAGTAAAAAATTCCATCAAACTCTGGAATTATACTCCTTGGATGGCAATTTAGCTTTGAACTTCGAAAATCTTGCCTTTATCACTATAAAAGCAAGCTATTCTCTTGAAAATTTTGATCTTCAACTCAAAGTTTTATTTCTTCCTTCGTTCTTCACCTTGAAAAATCACTCACTTTCAATATTCTATCTTTCAAATATTCTTCCTCTGAAAAATTTTATCTCTCAAAATTTCTATCTTTCGTGAATTGGAGAGGACTTAATCTTCTCAATCGAACTTGTGAGTTGAAAATGACTTGAAAACGCCTTATAAGGTTGAGAAGCTTGATTCATTTTAGCAGTTTCTCAAGTTCATCGAACTTGGACTCTTGTTTATCAAGGCAAGTTTCTAATTTTCTCTAGGCGTCATCTTTATCTCTATCCAAAATCTTTAGGTTTTTCTTTTGGAGTTCAAATTTTTCTAAGTGTTGAAAGTAATTAAAGGTTTAATATGTGAATTTTTTGATTTTTCAACCTTTAATTTTTATTTATCCATGTATTTTTGTTTATTTTGGCGAATTTTATCTAATTCCATGGATTTTATCTCCTTTCTCTTTCAAGTTCGAAATTTGGAGTGTTCTTTCCATGACATTTTCATCACTTCTTATGGTGGACTTCCAAGATTTCTTTCTATTTGCTAGGCGGACTTAGTGAATTTCTTGACAAGTTGCCTTAGGCACTTCATGCCTTAGATATTTTGCATTAGATTCAAGGGCGGGCCTTCTAGCTTCTTGGCATAATGTATAGGCGGACTTTCTTCATGCCTTTGCCATTTCACAACTTCTCCTCTAGGCGTTTCATGCCTTAGACAATTTTTATCATATTTTGGGGCAGACTTCATGAATTTTATTCCAAAAGGTGGGGAACTTCACAAATGTTTTTCCATTACCCCTTTAGTGTCTAGGCGGACTTCATAGTTAGCTTGCCAAATACTCCTTAAGGCTTGGGCGGACTTTGTGGCTAGTTAGACATTCTCATGGCGGACTTTATGAATTTCCTTCCATATTGATGGCGGACTTTGAGAACTTCTTTCCACTTCCTCTGAAAGTGCTGGGCGGACTTTGCACATGTTTTCCCATTCTCCAAGTGGACTTTCCAAACTTCCTTCCAAATGCAAGGCGGACTTTCCAATGGTCTTGACATGTCCACGGGCGGACTTCATAAACCTTTTGCCATTTCCCTTTCTTCCCATGGCAGACTTTGTAACGACCTGTCCCTTGCGTAAATTAAGATTTTCCAATTCTCACTTTAAACATGTAAAGGTAACAAGTAACAAAGGTAATACAATAAAAATTTTCCTTTCTTTATTGATAAATGTATACAAGTTACAATATTTTTTCCACATGAATTTCATTTTCATTGCAAATACAAATCAGAGTTCAAAAGTAATACAGTTACATACATAGCTTGTAAGCTTTTGCACAAATAGAAGTAAGAAGGTCCAGGAATCCGTCCTTTCAAATCTTGGTACATCGGCCGCTTGCTGTGGAGGAGAAACATCACTTGGGCGCTTTTCCGCCAACCACGGACTTATAATGCGGTCCCCCGCACACCTATCGTTAGATAGATGGCCCTCCCTTCGAAGAAGAGATTGGTAGGGTATTCTTTAACGATTACCAAATGAGCATAGTGCTGTGTCCTACACAACTAGAACTTTGCTATTTCACAATCTCAAACTAGTACTCGGATCACAATGAACTGACAGTGTAGTCTCAACTATCTCACACCTAAGTGGATGTTGTACCTTTCACTACTTTGGCCAAAGTATTCTCATTCAGTACTTCGAATGTAGGTCATTTATCATAAACACTACTCAGGGCCGACTTGACTTGAGGCTTCCTTACTCTATGCATAGGTTTTGTCTTTCAATGGGTGAATCCGTCACCCCAGACATCCTACAATCATACGAACCTACTAAAAATGAAACAGTCTACAAGTGTCTTGAATCAATCCTCCTAATTAGGAAATCTTTATCCTAGGAGTACTTAGCTTGTCTCAGTTATCCTAATAACTTAAGCTAAAAGACCTTACTTGATTCTGCCTTCATTTCGATCCTAGTAGGTAATAAGTACATCTACGTATTCTCCATATACATAGACCATACACAACATGCAATAGTCATTCAAAATGCAAATAAATCCTTCCCTTTTTATCTTTTTCTATTATTTCCCTCTAATGTAAGATAAGTAAACTAATCCCTTAAGCTCTTTACTTGTATAATCCCCTTTTCACAATCCCCCTTAATCATTGAATCCCTTACACATTTTCTCCTTCAATGCATTGCTTTAAATATTCATCAAAATAGTTCTCTCCTACTAGAGCTACTTGAAAGCAACAATCACAAGACCAAAAAGGAAACAACACTTCAATAAAAGTTATAAACTAGGAGGATTCATGCCTGATTTTAAAGCTTCTCCTTCCAGAATTGCTCTTCTAGACTCTCCTTCAAATAAGCTTCCAGAATTCCAACTAAAAATGGCTTCTTTGTGATAGTATTTCACTCTATAATGAACTCCTATATCTCTTCTCTCAAATGTATTTCCACCACTAAATTCTTACTCAACTATAATATATACGGAGATTTGTGTTGGTCTTCTTCGATGACATCCTGGTGTATAGTAGGTCATGGGAGGAGCATTTAGCTCACTTGGATGCAGTTTTGGGTATTTTGGCTGAGTAGTCCTTTTATGCCAAGGAGTCCAAGTGCGAGCTAGGCATGGCTGAGTTGTTGTATCTTGGACACATCATCAGTGCCAAGGGAGTCAGTATGGACCCTGAGAAGGTCCGAGCTATAGTTGACTGGCCAGTACCAAAGAACCTTATGCAACTCAGAGGATTCATTGGGTTGTGTGCTTTTTACAGGAGATTTGTTAGTGGGTTCTCACGTCATGCGGCACACCTTACTGATTTGACAAAGAAAGGGGTTTTTGCTTGGTCACCATAGGCTTAGGAGTGCTTTGACAGGTTTAAGGTGATCATGACTTCTTGTCCAGTGTTAGCATTACCAGACTTTACGAAGTCATTTGATTTGTACTGTGATGCCTCAGGAGAGGGCATTGGTGCCGTTTTGATGCAGGAGAGACACCCTATTGCTTTTGAGAGTAGGAAGCTTAGGGGTCCTGAGAGGTTTTACAACATTTATGACAAGGAAATGTTAGCCATTATGCATGCTTTGGCTAAATTCAGGCAATACTTGGTAGGTGGTAGGTTCAGTGTGCGTATAGACCACAACAGCTTGAAACACTTCTTTGGATAGCGAGACCTAAATGAGAGACAACAAAAATGGGTCAGCAAACTGCAGTCGTATGATTTTGACATTACCTTCATTAAGGGGAAGCAAAATGTTGTAGCTGACGCCTTGTCTCGCAGACCTCAGTTGAATGCTATGGCACAGATCTCCGAGGATTGGAGGCATCAGATCATTTCAGAGTATGCTAAGAACCCATGGGCTTCGAGCATTGTTGATGGGACAGAGCAGGATAGTAGGTACATCGTTGTGAATGACTTGATCATTTACAAGGGGCGGATTTTTCTGGTTCCTGATTCAGAGTTGAGGGATATAGTTCTGAGAGCCTTTCATGATCTTTCTATGGCAGGCCATCCCAGTTATTTCAAAACATATAAGCTGGTACGGGAACGGTTTACTTGGAAAGGGCTAAAGACTGATGTTCTTCAGTATGTTCGAGAGTGTTCTGTTTTCCAACAGAACAAGCAGGAACACACATATCCTGCTGGATTGCTTCAGCCACTTCCGATACCCGACAAGAAGTGGGAGTGTTTATCGATGGACTTTATCGCGGGCTTGCCGAAAGCCCAAGGTAAAGATTGCATTTATGTAGTTGTAGATCGGCTGACAAAATATGCGCACTTTTTCCCGATCACTACTACATTCACAGCATCGCAGACTGCAGAGCTTTTCTTCAGAGAGGTATTCAGGTTACATGGGTTGCCTTGGACTATAGTCAGCGATAGAGACAGTCGGTTCATGAGCAACTTTTGGCAGGAGTTGTTCAGACTTTGTGGGACCGAACTAACACTGAGTACTAGCTACCATCCACAGACAGATGGACAGACAGAGATTGTCAATAAGTGGGTGGAGGGTTATCTACGCAATTACATAGCTGGACAACAAAGAGCTTGGGTGATGTGGATATACCTCTGTGAGTATTGTTATAACTCTACTCACCACATGACTATATAGATGACGCCCTTCATGGCATTGTATGGGTATGAGGCGCCCAACCTTTTGGATTTGATATTGAGTGATAGTAGAGTGCCTAGCGCAGGAGATATGATGCAGAGTCAGCAGGACATTTTGAGGTCTCTTAGAGACAATATTCAGCGGGCACAGAATCAACAGAAGCAGTATGCTGATCAGAAAAGGGTTGAGCGTTCTTTTACGGTGGGTGACATGGTGTATCTCATGTTACAGCTATATCGTCAGTCTACTCTGTGGAAGAGTGGTGTAGAGAAGTTGAAACCTCATTACTATGGTCCTGTTGTTGTGCGTTTTATGACACACAAAACATTTTAGAACAAAGTGTCACAGACGCTCTATTCTCTCTTGAAAAACTACTTCCTATGCTAAGATTGCAAGTGAGGTCATAGGGTAATTCCAATGTTTAAGATGAACGCGGATAGGCTCTGTGGTATGGATGTGATTTGCTGTGGGCACAAGTAAGATTTTGCAAGTTATTCGGAAAAGTGGAGACATAAATGCAGTACCATTTTGGGTTTTTTGATTTTATAAAAAAAAAGTGAAAAAAGATTTAGGGTTTAGGGACTCTACACTACTCCTAAGAATTCAAGAGAAGACGAAGACTAAGTGAAACCAAATAAACCATACTCTGTTTCGCCACGTTCAACGACAACTATGCAGAGCAAGTGCAATCTTCTAGGAACGTGCTTGTGATTTTCACGTGATAAATAATTGCCATCAGATCGAACAACAATTATTAAAACAGAAGTTAAGCATCCACAGTAAAGCTCAGTCTAACTTTGCACATTGAGTGAAATCATCCACCCAAAGAAAGTATGAGCTCGGTTTCACTAATCTCCGTTATCAATCAATCATTCTTCTAACATACATTTTAATTCAAATCTACTAAGAGAGAAAGAAGATATGCGACCATGCAACTATTCAACAATCAAGTATTCAAGGCACCTCATGCATTTGAACTTCATTATCAAAGTAGTGTTTTCACAACAATCTCATAAAAACTCTCTCTTTATTTCTAACTATCTCAAATCTGCTCTAACTTTTAATCTCTTCTAATCTATTGTCTATATCTCTATCATCTAATTAATTTCTAATGAGTTTTCTAATCTAATGAGAAATGAGAGAGTGAGGGGGGGTTTATATAGTTTTTCAAGATTACAAAGAACGACCGAGATTGATTCAAGATCAATGGCCAAGATTAAATGGAACTAAACCCTAATTAGGGTTTCCAAAACCACAATCAGTTAACTGAAGAGAACACTAGATAACTGGAGTGTCATCCTTATCCACTTGTGTAGCCTCACGTTCGGCGAACCTAGACACTATCAGGTCGACCTCCTCCATGGCAATGTCGGGCAGCATGCTGATGTTGTACTCCAGCAAATCCAAGTTCTCGGCACATTCTGCAAACATAGTAGCCCATTCTGGTTCCTGTGAAAAGAAAGAACTTCTGATGGCCATGAAATCGAACACTTTGGTGAAGCCTTCCTTCATGATTGGCCTGGTGGTGGAGAAAACTTTCTGTACTTGCTCTTTCAAACTCCTTGGCCGCAAGTGTTTCCTTCGGATAACCTCCTTGTCGAGCATATCTGCAGCCATCTCATAGATTTTACTTTGAATTTCTTTTACATGTTCTTCAACTCTACCACTATCCTGCTTCACCTTTTCGAGAACTCCTCTCCTTGAGATCAAAGCAAAATACCATCCATTGAAGTCATACACTGCTCCAGCTTCAATAACCTTGTCTTCAACCTATCTTTGCTTTGAGATGCCCTTCAGTTCTCGAATGCATGGGATGATCCTGCCCTGAATATCCTCGAGACTGCTCCATGACTCTGCAAGATCTGCAACTCGTGAAAGCATGAAGGAAGCCTGCTCATTTATTTGTGCCAACTTTTCTGCAAATATCAACGCCTCTTCTTTCCTTCCAACCATCCAGCTTTTAGCTTCCCTCGCTGTTGTCAACTCTTCTTCAAAATTTGCATCTGGTTCCTGTGAAGCAGTTGGAGGTAAAGGCGCCACCTGTTCACCTTCGTTTAGTGGCTTTGTCAAGTGCTGGATGTAGTCCTTTAGGCGCTGGGTTTCTTTCTTGTACTCTTTCTTCTTGGCAACTTCCTTTTCTAACCTGGCCTTGATGGTGGCCACGGAATTATCCAAGTCTTCGACTTCCTGCCCTTTTGTTGCCGGACCCATGTCGACAGTTGTGATAGCATATTCCTCAGGAGCAATCTCGTCTTGAAACTTGTCGGCTGCAGGCACTGCAATTTGCACCGTGCGATTTCCAGCTTCATCTCTCTGAATGGTTGAGAACTTCTTGGCCTTCTTCCTTGGGGCAGTTTGCTCTAATCTGGCCAGAAAATCTGTGTCATTGTCCTCCTCAGGGACCTCCACTGGCGCTTTTCTTTTCAATCTTTCCCTCAGCCATTCTGGTACTGTTGGCTGTTCAATTATGTCCTCTTGATTTTGGACGTCCTGCATGTCCTGTACTTCCTGATCTTCTTGAATTTCTGGCATACTTTGAATTTCTTGGACCAACTGCATATCCTAGATCTCCTGGACGGATGGGTCCTCTTGAATGCCTTTGAGGGCGGAAATCATTCCTTCCTCGAATTCTCTATCCTCGATGTCTGTGTCGTTATCCGATCCTAAGATTTATGTGCTTGCTGGAGAGGGTTGATCATCATCTTCTACTTGAATTGGCTCTACATTTTCAACTGGAGAAGGGATTTTGGCATTTTCCAAGGATTCTCTATCCAAGGCAAGCATCTCTTCTATGTTCCTGGAAGTAGCCGACTGGAGGGGTTTAGACTTGTGTTTCTTCCGCGAAGGCCCTTCATCTATCTCTTTACCCTTGTCTTGTATTGCAGACTTATCGGCTTCTCTCCTCTTCCTTGAGTTGGCAGCATCTATTGGTCCATCTCCACGAGATGCACCGGCGTTTGAAGAACATGACTCTGTGTCTCCCATCAACTCATAGGTAAATTGCACATTTCTCTTTTTTAGGACCTCTACTTGACGATCTATCCACCACTGAGAGTACTTGAAAACAGGGCGCATCAAAGTGGATAGATCACCCATCTCAGGCTCAAACCATTTTATAGGCGGTAGTGGCTCATTTTCCATGAAGCCTGGCTGCACATATATTCCATCCTCTTGCAGTTGGTCAGGTATTTTGAAGAGCTCTGTCGCCCTTATCATGCTTAATGGCAGCCTTGACCATAACCTTCTCCTTACGTCATATTCATCGGCTGCGTTGGCCCAGAAGTTCTCTAAGTCAACCCGATGTTTATACCTTTCTCCGTCCACAGTTTTGATGTGATGGAGCGGATCGAAGTTGTTCCTGGATTTGTATGAGATAAATGGATATTGCTGAATCTCCAGTCGAGCAACCTCTGCTGCTTGTGCTGTCGGGCATGACTCCATGTTGCCGATGAAAAAGGGGAAGGTGACAGCAGCTTTTTGCTTAGGCCTTTGGATGTTCTGATATGTTTCTAGTTGCCTTAGCACTTCCAGCAATACCATCCTGTTAGTCGGATAGACAGGCAGCCTATAAGGATTTCCGGAAAATCCTTGGATTCTGATGTAGGTGAACTTAGGATATTGAATAAACCAGAATCCATACCGGCTGATTAGGCTCTTGGCTTCATGCGAGAGTCTTTGGTGAGTTCCGCCTTGAAGAAGCCGGGTGATATACATCAAAAATGCATCATGAGCTCTCCGGAAGTGGGACTTCTCTTTCAGCTGCAGCTGTGGGTAGCAATTGTAGGCTTTCAATTTCCCCTCGCCATTGCCGACCACGCCTTTGCACGTCAAGCCAGGATACTTATAATATCTTGCGAGTGAATATACAATGTAGGAGCTCATGTGAAAAATTTTGGTCTGCTCAAAGTTGACCAACTGTTCGTGCAAGCTGTCACTAATCATCCTGGACCAATTGAACATCTTGACTCCAGTGATTATTTCGTCAATAAAATAGTACATCCATTCTTCGAAAGGAGCACCGTGGGCACTGCCTACTATTCTGTTAAGTAGCAGAACAATATCACCATATTCCTCTTTGAAGTGGGTTCTGATCAATTTTTTTGGCATCTTGCTTGCAGTAGGCTTTGGTTTTAATAACCAATTCTTGTTTATGTTGGATGCACAGAGATCCTTTTGACTTTGATAAAGTTTAAGTGCATCTTGTTTGGTGCGATAGGATGTTCGGTTGTACACTGGGATGCCAAAAGTCTCCTGGATTGCTGGCTCGGACAAGTAGGCAAGGACCCTTCCGTCAGGAGCTTCTATCTGTCTGTCTTGTGCGTTGTAATGTAGTGCACACTCTGCCATCAACTCAGGACATTCTTTTGCTGGTGGAAAACCAGCTGCATGGACGATTCCGTTTCGCATCATCCTCATGGCGATTGGTGTTGGCAAGCGTCCGTCAGTCCCGTACATTCTCTTTCGGAAGTCTTCAAGATCAACGTGGCCAAGATCTGTGTCTAGAACGTGCTCCCACTTGGACTTGATCTTCGATTGAGTTTGGACACCTTTGCTTGCAAACTTCATCTTGGCTGCTTCGAAAAATAGATCTGCAAGAGAAGGAAGAAAGGAAAATCAGAATTCGACATTAAAATCAGTTTGAAAGCACATTCCAGCTAGTAATCAAATTAGATTTCGCAAAAAATAACAAGCTGGAAAAATAAATAAATGGTGAAGCTTCATGTTAACATGAAATGGACAAACGAATCTGCCTTGTGACTTCTTGGAGACGTGATCACGATTGCAATGCAAGCTGATAACAGAATATTTCTTTCACTTTGCTGCGAATTTCTTCAACCTTTTGCCTTAAACAATTCTCTTCTCACCACTTTTCTTCTCAAAATCGAGTGATTGCACAAATGAAAAACGAAATCACTTATAGAAGTGAGAGGGTCGATCATTTTAGCAAATTTGCAATGTTTCCTTTGAATCAAGTTCGAACTCATCTTTCACTTCGCTTTCGTATGGCAAGTTCTATCCTCAATCATCTCGTCAGGGAAAGTTTCTAATTTTATTCACAGTCCAACAAAACTCTTTTTCTCTCTTTCCAATTTCGAATTTCTCAAGACTTATCTCTTTTTTGGTGTTGGAAAATAAATGATTAAAATAATTAAAATAATTATTTTATGTGTCCATTCCAACCCGTTCATTTTTATGGCCAATTAATTTCTGATTTTCGAAAATTTCCTTGCCAATGCCTTAGGCGAATTTTCATTTTTTCCAATTTTTCTCGCCATAATCTTCATCATCCAATTTATTTGTCCATGATTTTTTGATCGTTTCCCAAAAATATTTGGCCATGTCCAATTTTATTTGGCCATAAATTCTTTTTCGTCCGACTTTTCTCTAGCCATGCCTAACTTTTTCCTAGCCATGTCTAATATTTTTTTTGTCCAAAAATTGCCTCTTGTCCAAAATTCTTTCGCCATGTCCGATTTTATTTAGCCATTTGCTTGATTTTTCACAAATTTTCCTTGCCAAGTCCAATTTTATTTTGTCCATTTGCTTGATCTTTCCACCATTTTCCTAGCCATGACTAAGATTTTCTTTAGTCACTTGGGCGAATCTTCAAAGTGCCATGCATATTTTAGTTTTCCAAAGGTTTGGACTTAGGCAAATTTTAATTTTTTACACTCTCTAACACATGGCGGACTTTGTCTATGATTTGGCCATCAAATTTTCCTTACTTTGCTTTTCTTCATGGGGCGGACTTCCTTATTTCTTTAGCCAATCAAGCTTTCTCCCAAGGCGGACTTTGCTTAAGAGCTTGCCATACATATGGCGGACTTCATGGTTTTCATTGCCACTTGACATTTTTGATTAGGGCAGACTTCATCATATCTTTGGCCACACATTCTCCCTTGGCTATGCCTTAGCCATTTTTCTCTTTTACCTTGGGCGGACTTTCCACCTTTTGTTGCCACTTAACTTCTTGGCTGAGGGCGGACTTTGGGTCTTGGCTTGCCACTTATTTTATGCCTAAGGCGGACTTGCTTGATTTGTTTGCCATTTGCCTTGGTTGGAGGGCGGACTTCCTTCAATGCTTGGCCATTGGATGCTTTGGAGGGCGGACTTCCTCATACTCCTTGCCATTGACATAGGCGGACTTCCTTGATAGTCTTGCCATTGGATGCTTTGGAGGGCGGACTTGCATGTTTTGATTGCCATTGACCATCTCTTGCTGGGCGGACTTCATCATCTTCCTAGCCACTTCATAGGCGGACTTGGCTGTTGGTCTGACCATTTAATGCTTATGGCTGGGCGGACTTCATTGTTTCCCTTGCCATGGCCTCATTTTCTTAGGCAAATCCCTCTTCTCCATGGGCGGACTTCAGCTTGTGCCTAGCCATTGCATACTTTGACAGGGGCGGACTTGACAGACCTCACTGCCATTTGCTCCATAAGACCAGGCGGACTTCATCACATTGTTGGCCATTGCTCAGATTTTTATGCCATTGGCATCCTTCTTGACTAAGGCTGAAGGTGTTGGCCATTCATTTCTTCTGTACTTCACCATTACTTGTGAGCTGAAGGCGTATATCTCAGTTTTCTCCATGATTGTGTTCAGATTTTCCCATGAACTGTTCAAATTTCTCACAAATTTCCAGATTTCTTGACGGATTTCATGAATTTTTACCAATTTATTGATGAGTTCATCATCTCATTCACCATTTTCTGTGCTCATTACCAGATTTCTCTGTGATTTTCCAGAATTTCTCATCATTTTTGAACGAATTTTCCAGGTTTTATGAACTTTTTATGTGATTTTCCAGATTTTTACCAAAATTTCAAAAAACTTCGAATTGATTTTCTGAGAGTTTCGTTGCTCGTTTCGAACTTCTGAGTGCGTTTTCGAAACTCGTGACCCTTCTAAAAATAGGAACTTTCTAAAAATAGAAATTTTCAAAATAGCAACTTTCCAAAATAGACCCTAAAAAATAGGGATCCCGAATTGCCCAAAGTGCCAAAAAGTAGGTCCTAAAAAATAGGGGGCCCGGGGTGAGAAACCCTAAAAACTTGGAAGTGTCAGAATCGACCGAAACGACAGTCGATCTTCGTCTCCCAGGCCTTCTAAGCACGATGGTGACGTTTATACAGTGATCCAGGCGAAAATTCATTGACTTGACTCGGGTGACCGTTCAAAATTAAGACTCAAAACCCCCAAACGAAGAGCAGACAAAACGAGGCACGCGAAAGCCAAAACCCTAAAAGAGCAAACAACAAGGGTCCCCATTTGCAATGGGGCGAGGTGTGAATTAGGTCACAACAGGTCCATTCCGTGTTATCAGACGAGTGGGCGAGGTTGCTTATGAGTTGGATTTACCGGCGGATAGCAGGGTGCATAACGTATTTCATGTCTCACGCCTGAAGAAGGCATTGGGTGAGCATGTGATTCCCTCTCCAGTACTGCCACCCCTTGATGATGAGGGGAAGTTGATATTAGTGCCTGAGGCCATCCTCGATGTTAGAGAGAGACATCTTCAGAGGCGAGTTATCAGAGAGTATTTGATCAAATGGAGAGACTTGTCGGTTGAGGATGCTACTTGGGAGTCAAAGGAGATTTTACAGCATCCAGAGCTGAGATTGCTTGAGGACAAGCAATTTCAGGGAGGGCGGACTGTAATGTCCCCTTCCTAGGCAGTACTGTTGTGTTAGAGGTTAGCCTATTATTCAGATCCTCGTAGGCTGGCATAAGTGTTTAGAGGATCACTTGAGGCAGTTATCCAGCGTTGGGAACATCACTCCAGCAGTTGAGTTAGGTTTGGGCCTTTGCAGACACTTTCAGAGTGGTTTACAGATACTTACTATTTATAGTAAGTCAGGCAGGCGGGAGCTACTATTTTGGGCAGGGCACCTGGTTTAGCTGGTCAGCTCTGTTTCGACCCAGTTGGACAGTTTGATGAGCAGAGGGAAAATAATGGAGCATTTAATAATAATTAAATGATTATTATTTTGACTTTATGTTATAAAGTCACTTTAATGATATATTAAAATATTAATTATTAATGGCATATTATAAAGTATTTAATACTTTATAATAGAGGAGAATTATTACTTTAATGAATAATTATTTATTCATTAAAAGGGACGCCATTATTTTAATATTATTGCCTAAGTCAAAAAGAGGCGAATTAATATTATTAAATGCATTTTAATTGATTTATGAGAGAAGGTCAAAATTTTGAAAAGGATATATATTCTTTCAAAGGCAAATCGAACTCATTAGGTGATTATTCTAATTTGTCTTATTTCATCTCTTGGAGAGCATTGGGGTTTGAGAAACTAGGGTTTCTGTAGATCAACAGGTTTTGAAGAACGTTCCCTCTTCAGAATCCGACATACTGAGACTGTGAAATACCAGTTGAAGATTGTCAACAGGGTGACTTCATTCAGAGGTTACAATTGTGCTTATTGATTTGATTCAGGAAAGATTTTGAAGGAGATTATTCATCAGATACTGGGGCGACTTAACTGAGATCCTTTCCCAGTGGTTTGGCACACTTTCCAAGAAGGTACGGATTTCCTTCTTGCTGGTACAGGCTGTACATTTGCTGCAGCCAGGGCCGTACTTCATCTCCAGAGTAAATCGCTTTGCCTTTTTTCATTCTGTCTTTTGCAAAGTGGATGCCTAGGGTTTTTGGAGACATTTCATCAGTTTCGAGGTGGGAGATTGCATCATATCTTTCAGCCGTACCATTTCAGTCTCTCTTTCTGGCGCCTGCAAGCTTATCCAGGTTCTCAATAAAATGCTTGCCTTTTTGTCTGAATGTTTAAATATTGCAGTTGTAATCATCTGGGAAGATTAATAAACCATCTGGCATCAAGATTTGATCTATGTTCTGTAGTTTTTATGCATCTATTATTTTATATTATTTTTCCAGTCATTTCTTGCAAAATCGCAATTTGTTCTTTAATTGCAAAAACACCAAAAAACCAGAAATTCAGGAAACAAAACAAAACCCTCAGTATTATTGGCCAGTGATCGGGTTGAGAGACACCTGGTCTCTTACACTTTCCTAATAACAAGAGTTTCTCCTCTCTTTGCATCTTCAGAATGCTCATATTCAATTCTTCATCTACATGTGCAACTCGTGCATTACCTTCAAGTCTTCTATTTGTCCTTCCTTGATGTTGCAAACACTCATATGCTCGATGTCCTCCTCCACATTTGAAATAGGTTCCTCAAAAGCCTCCTCTTTCAGGTCCTCACCCAGGTCTTCATCTTCCTCTTTGTCCACTATTATTTTGGTCATGAGGTTGGTAGGCATTATCTCCCTTCTAATTTTGACTTGTGCTAGCTTCTTCATTGTTATTTTGATCTTCATTTCGGCCTCCATAAGATCTTCCATTAGTCTTTCCACCATGACCTTTTCCTCTTTGCTTGCTTTCAAATCTTTTATTTAGCTTCTCCTCAACCTTCAAAGCAAATTGATAGGCATCTTCAATGGTAGTCATTCTAACCAAACTCAACTCCTCATGTATACTTGGATTCAACCCGTTGATGTAAAGGGATACCTTCTCCTTGTTGGTCTCTAAATGGCCTATTCTAATGCTGATTCTATGGAACTCCTCTATGTATTCTTTGACTGTTTTGTTTGACTGCTTCAAGCCTTGCATCTTTCTCAACAACTCTAACTCATAATCAATAAGAATGAATTGCTACTTGAACTTATCCACCATTTGATCCCATCTTGTGATCTTTCCTTTTCCTCTTCTATTTCTTTCTAATTGTACTTCCACTAGATATTAGCATGACCTTTCAACTTGGTCTTTGCAAACTTGGCCCTCTCAGATCTTCAACCTCCTCATACTCAAAATACTCCTCCATATCATTGATCCAATCAATCAACACTTTTGGATTAAGATTTCTAGAAAATGTGGAAACTTCAACCTTTGGCCTTTTTCAATCTTGGAGAGGGCTTTAAACAATCTAACTTGCTCAGGATCTTCTACTGCATCTTTTTCTTCTTCGAATTGTGCTTCTTCTTCAGCTTCATCTTCACTTTCACCTCTTATTCTTGGCTCAAATCCTCAACACAACTCCTCTTGAAGTGCTCAAACTTGTCTCTATAAGGCTCTAAAACCTTATTCTGGTATAACAATATTTTTTCCACCACCACGGTTTCTTCATAGAGGCATTCTGATTACTTTTCTCTCAAACCCACAATGACAAGGCTTGGTGCAAACTGCCTCATGTTTGGTGATCTGTTTACACATTGAGGAACTCTTTTGATACCACTTATGAAGGGTACTTCCCCTCAAACATTCATAGTAAAACAACAACAACAAATCTTCACAGAAACGCAGGAAGAATGCAAACAACTTCTTATTTCTTCAACAAAATGTATGATAAATCTGAAATTACATCAAACAAAGTTCCATGACCTCTTGCCATAGCAACATGGGCTGCATAACATTCAGTAAGTTAGTCCTCTACGCTTGGAGATGGCAACAATGGTGCCCCACATCAGCTACACCTGCAAACAAAATTGTAACTTCTTTCCAAAAAAATTCTCCAAGTCCCGTATAATCCTTTTCTTTCAGCTTTGATGAAATAATATCAATTCTCTCATGTCCCAGGAGGTGTGGTGAAAGGACCCTCGACTCCCCCATCTCCTTATTAGGTGCCCATGCCTGTGCCTTACCTCCCCAACTACCATTTCATAAGCTTTTCTGGATGTCCATACCTCTATCATCTAATCTATCCTCTTCTCTTAAATGATCCTTATTTATAAAATTTATTTATTTGTTTTCTTCCATAGTCATCCATTGTGGAAGTGGTTGATGTGGGGGATGTGACACAAAGGAAGATTAGATTTCAATCATTCTTGACAAGAATATGAGAGTTTCTAGACATCTTAGAAGATAAAACAATCATTATAACTTTTTGTGCCATAGCTTTGTGACGAAGGTCATTATTGCATCAAATGGAGATTGTTATAATCTTGTTGAATGGCTTGAAAAGTGAAAAATATTCACCAAAGGACACCATAAGAGATTTTGTCCCATTGTAATCCTCTTTGAATTGACTAAGTTAAGAGAAAACTAACTTTTTGTTCTCTTGAACTTCTGGACCTAAATGAACTTAGACTTCTCATATTTAAAGGATCGATACAAGAAGATCAACAGTTCAAGAGAAGATTCTTGATCATTGGAAGGAGATTAAAGAAAAACACCTTAAGAAAAGTTTTTGTACAAAGATTCTTGATGGACTGGAAAGGTAACTATTTATATAGTGGTCGGGTCCACAATGTCTTCCACTATCCTAGGTCTTGGCTTTTATTCACAACTTTATTGACACATGGTAAAGGTCTTCTAGTCCCATGTCCTTCCTTGCAGCTTTATTGAAACACAATAAAGGTCTTCTAGTCCAATGTTCTTCCTTATAGTTTTATTTGCACACGATAAAAGTCTTCACCTCATCAAATTTAGATCATCATATTCTTGTTGAATGGTGTGAAAAGTGAAAAGTATCTGGCATTTAGCTGCTCTTCTTATTAGATATGAGCTGAATGGAATTGGATAATTGAATGGAAAGATACTATCATTAAAAGGTTTATAATTGATATCAATTATATTATCATTAAGAGGTTTATAATTGATATTATATGCAAATTTAATTTCAAATCACTTTCCTTCTCAAAATAGCGCATAAGATATGAGGAGTATTCCACTTGCCACTTGATTTGGTGACTAGCAATCCAAGCACTTGGGATGAGGAGTTAATTTTGGAGGGAAATCACAAATTCCATGTGCCACCTTTGTTTGCATACCTTGATCCCCAATTAATACACTTACATGAAGGAAGAGTTGGAATTAAAAGAGAATCTTGCTTGTCATGTTTGAGTCTTGCATGTCATATGTGAGTCTTGCATGCCCACAATTAGTTGCTTGTCTCTTTGACTCCTCTTGGAGGATGGTGCCACTCAAGACTTAATTGTTGGAGTTACAATTCTAATTTATCTCTTGACATTGGAGTTGGGTGCCACATTGATGGAGGAGTTACACTCTTAAATTCTCTCTTGATCCTTCTTGGAAACCTCTCATTTGTTTTGCTGCCTCATTGAAGAAATTGATAAAAAGGATAAGATTGGCATTGAAGCAAAGCTAGTGCTTTCATTTTTTATTGCAGGTTGATGGTAGAATAAGACATTGGAGATGTCATTTGTAGGTTGAAGAGCTTAAGGAGAGGATATGCTGGAATTGTCAATCTCTAACTCATAGTCTGCCAATATGTATTGTTTTGGAGTCTTGATTTATGTTTTCAGCTTGAGAATGTTGTAGGGAGTTGGGGGTTTCTCAAATATCATTTTTCTATGAGGAAATGTTGTCCAAATCTCTCCAAGAAACTCTAGTGTAATCTTGCAATCATATTGTCAATGAAATCAGCAATTTTCTCATTCTTTGATTTGTTAAATTGTCTTTGACTGTTCCAGTTTGTGAGGATAGTTGATTTTTGTTATTTGCCGTTGAAAACTAGTCATATAATGTGCCCAAGTTCTGTAATAAACCGACAAGGTGGATGTGTAAAACCCTAAAGGAAAATGGTGAAATCTTACCTCTTGGCAATTTTGTTCTCCTAAGTTTGGTCCAACTGTTGGGATCATATATTCAGTTTGTAGAACATTATCAGACCTTTGTAATCCCTGAGGAAGTGTGTTGTTGCAATGGAAAGGTCACCATTCGGTTGGTTCTCCACCCTTTACTGCATTAAAGATCACTTATTAAAATCTCTTACACAATTTGCAAGCATCTGACAGGCTATTTTTTAACTTCCAATTAATTGTAGTTCCTTTGTTTAGACCAACAATTATCATCTGAGAATCTCCTTCTATAATCAACTTCTTGCATCCCACAAAAACCACAAGATTGATTCCTTTAAGCAGGGCTTCCATCTCTGCTTTATTGTTCATTCTAAGTCCAAGGAAAAAAGTTCCGCTTTTAATGAGCTACCTTGAAGCATCTTTGACTAAGGCATCAATACCCGCTTGCCCTAAAAGCTCCATCAAAATTGAGCTTTGTGAAGCCATCCAAAGGATTTTTCCATGAGGCTTAACAATCTCAATTTCATTTGTCAATTATCCCTTTCTGAGGGTGGTAACCAAAACAGTTAGGCCCTATAAAAATGAGAATATAAAATGCTATGTTGCACAAAACAGTCTGTTAAAGGGAAATTCCATGCTAAAAGATTTTTTTTGAAAAATCCAAGGGAAGAAAATTTATGGAGAATATGGCTCTACTCAACATGAAAGTCAAAAACATGGAATAACATTCTTGTCAATGACTATGAAATAGTCACTATGCGATACCATGTTCATCCTATGTATTGCTGGGCAAATAGGGTTTGACTGAGGAATCCTAACAGGAAGTACTTCTACTGACAACTCTCTCAACATCCACAACGATGATCCTCCTGAAGTAGAGTGGTGAAGAGAGACTTCATTGTTCATATGTTTTTGGAGTGACACTGGCATTATATAATCTAAACGACAATAAAATTAAATCCTACTACATGTTCTAATTCTTATTTATCATCATTATAAAACTAGGTTTGGACTGAAATGTGGATGAGCATGACCAAACCGAGTGACTATGCTTACATGTAAAATGTGCAATTTTCTCAAAGCCTTGGACCAGGAGATAAATATCAGATAATATGGAAGATAATTCAATAGTGATCCATGAATCCTTTAACTTGAAGAGTTCAAAAATAATTTCTATGTTCTAATTGCTTAAACAAATGAGGTTATTAAATAGATATGTATTGTGCGCAAAATCAGAAATTAGGCTTGCAAAAATAGATTAGAAACAGCTCACACAAATCTAGCAGTTTACCTTGGAAACCCTGTGAGGGGAAAACCAACTTTTGGTAGAGGCAATTTCTCTACATTGAATGGAATTAACTTGGAAGGAATAGTATATCAAGTGGGTGCAACAATTGCTGCCCTTACTTTCTTGTCTATTGCCTACTACTAATGAACACTGTCTTCTAATTCTCTTCAATATTGTACTCAAATCAATCCAATCCCATTTGCACATCATGGTTGTCATCAACTTATTGTGGCTAGGGCAAATAGAAATAAACGAGATATTTTGATTCTAGGAGGCCTTATGTGGACTACACAATAGATTATGGTTTTTTAAAAATCTAATTGTGTGCTCGGGATGTCAGGACATCCCTATGATGCTGGGGGTGGCCTGGCGTCCCCTTGGCATTTCCTACTAGGAGAGATTCCCCATGTAGAGGGGCTGTCCCTAGAAAATTAAAAAAAGGAAACAAGGGGGGTGGTGGGTGGGATGTTCTGTCCCTGTTCTCTCTTCCCCAGGACATATCCCTTTTAGGAAATGGCAGAAAAATGTAAGGGATGTGTCCCTGGGGAACACTGGAAATAACCCTGTACTATCTGCAACCTTTTCTGTCAATTTGTTAATTTTACTTTTTGTTTCCCAAATCTAAATTACTGTTCAATTTTTTAATTTCCAGATTCCTTATAGAACAAAAAGTTATACTACGGGGCCTTGTGTGGAAGTGTAGCCCACATTATGTCTCTGTTATGCATGCCTTGAACCTGTTTGGCCATTAGAATTTCTTTTATCCTTGTCATATCTGTTGTTGATAGTGTTGATTAGGAGTACTTTCTATCTACTGGGCTACCAGAAGTTCTGTGCACACCATCTTCTCTAGCCTCCATGTCATACACCAGTTTATAAGCCTTTAGATCTCTTTTATCCTTGTCATATCTACTGTTGATAGCGTTTACTAGACCCATGATCACTTGCTTAATTGTTAGCTTGTTTGATGTTGCCATTCTCCACTTTGATAACAGTTATGCCTATTCTGAAGGCACAATGCGTCCTGCACTTCTTTCAGATCTACCGCATTTTACTTCCTAAACTTCTTAGCTTGAAGCTGGCATTTTGCTCTAAACAATTCTTCGGAAGCTCTAATGATCTTGTCATTGAAGTTGAACCAAATGGTCTTCAGTGTCATAAGTCTCACTGGTTTCGGTTTCCTTTTGATCAATACTAGTGGTGTTCACACCAACCGAGAGTGTAAACTGATCACCATATCTCCCATGACAGGCAGGTCCGGAGGCTTTAATTCTTAAATGAGGAGGAAAGCATTTAGTATAACATTAGAGGGAAACATTATTGTCATCCCAGGGAGATATTTAATTTTAGTTTTCATATTATTGTCATCCCAGGGAGATATTTAATTTTAGTTTTCATATTATTGTCATCCCAGGGAGATATTTAATTTTAGTTTTCATATTATTGTCATCCCAGGGAGATTTTATTTTAGTTTTCATATTATTGTCATCGCAGGGAGATATTTCATTTTATTTCAAATATAACCAGTCACTTTGAGGTTCCGTTCTACATGGATTATATATATTTTTAATCTTGTCCCAAGCATTGGTGGTGCTAAAAGATTCTCATCTATTGATATTTCTTAAGTTTTAACATGACATTTGTAGATCCGCTGGGCATCGCCCTTTGATCTGGCCTGCAAGACAGTCCATACGTATCATGTAGAAAACACAGAGGAGTACTGAATCTACTTGTCAGCAGCATTGCGGCATGTCTTCAGGGTGGAGACATATATACCAACTTCTTTGCTGCTTCTATGGATTCTTCTGCCTTGAATGCTAGGATTACCTCTTCATTAGCTTGTCCTTGTTGACTTCCTGATTGATTGCCAGGGGAAACATTTTGAGGTCTCTGAGGGTTAGTTTCTATGGCCCTATTAGTTTAGGTCATTTGGCAGGTCATGCAGGTCTTACTTCTGATGATGTAGGATAACTAGTTCCTTTTCTACTTGCCTTATTTCTTTTTAGTTCTTTTCCTTTTACATGAAGTTTCCCCACTATTTTGGTCACTCCTATGGTTCACTTCTTGACTGCATTCTTTGGTACTATTTACCTACATTCATCACTTCTGGATGTCAATTTTATCTGTATGTTGGTAGGATAGTTGCATTTTATGGAGCCAAAGACAGATTTGTTCAAATAATGGTACAGGTAGCGAGAGAGAGCTAAAGTAATGTGAATTGAGAGAAGACCATTCTCCTATCTTTTAGGTTTGTTCATTTGCTGATGTAGCTATTCATAAAAAAATAGGAAAATTATAAGTAGAACCGACTTTCATAGCAAAGTGGATATCTACAAGTCCAAAACCTAATAAAGAGGAGACAAGTAGGCATACAAAACAACATCATAGGAAATGGCATAATAAGATATAATCTCCATAAATTAACAAATTACTAAAATGCTATTCTTATAAGAATATGTAGTACTGTTACAGGCAAGGCTGGAATTAACTCAAACTGACATCATTAGTCAGATAATCTCAGCAGAATTAGAAAATAAATAATATAAATTGTAGAACAACCTGCTGATTGAGTGAGAATGCACTAACTTTAGTCCTTAAGCCAATTAAGCAGAGTTTGGGGCAGATGAGTTGAAAAAAACAGGGTCACATGATGTATTTTGTTGCTTCCCAAAATATTCTTACAACTGAAACATTTTTCCAAGATTCTGCGTTTAATAATTCCTTCAGATCTTGACACAAAACATAATCTTGGCACTCATCTTTAACAGTTAATCAAATGTGTGGAATGTTTGAATAGTCTACCCAATCTATAGTTGACATGGAAATGGAGTACACAGTACCACCACACTTTATATTTATTTATTTCTAAATAGACAAGATAAAGCAGATTTTTTTAAAATAGGAAAGAAAATGTAGAAATGCCTAATATGTTCAAATTGGGATGTTCTAGTTCTAACACAATATATAAACATATAGTCTAACTATTGAATGGCCAAATCCTCCACTAAAGAATGCAATGCTTTTTTTCCTTGATTGCAAAGTACATGCTTATACATACATGGAGAATAGAATAATGTTAACCTGTGAAATTAATAAATTTTCATGTGTTTCAGATTCTGTGGTTGGAGCTGCCTGGGGCAGATATCTTAATCTGCTGACAAGGTTGAAGTCATCTGTCATTGAGCTGGTAGATTTCGAAAAGCAGCTACATTGTGACATGGAAAAGACAAATTCTTTATCTAAAGATGAGGTCCTTGCTGAATTGGTAGCTATGGGCTTTGAATTTCCCACTGCTTTGCAAGCAGTGGAAACTGTGGGGCAGTCTCTAAGTGATGCAGTAGAATTCATTTTGGCAGGGGATCCTGTTATTTCTCACCAAGGTGGAAGTAGTAGTAGCTATAGTCGAAACAAGTTGTTTAACACTCATTCTAGAGAAGAGTCTGGAGTTGGACAAAATGTTGAACCTGTTATTGGCCTTGATGTGAAGAGGCAGTCTTTGATTACAGATAAGTTTAAGCCTTCTAGGAAACATGATAAGTCTGGGTCCCTTGGCATCTGTAATACCATATCTATTGTTGATGAAAACGGTGCATCTGAATCCTGTGGCAATACTTCTTGTACTTTCCCTTTAGCAGAGACAGAATTGAACTGGGAAAAGGAAGCAGAGATTACTGTTCAAAGGTATTTTGGCTATACAGCTTTGAAGTGTTTTCAGAAAGAAGCTTTGAAAGCATGGACAGCTCATCAAGATTGCCTTGTTCTTGCTGCAACTGGCTCAGGTTATGTTCATATTGTTCTCGGATTTATTCCCTGGTAATCAAGGCAATAATTTTCACATAAATGAACCTCAGCACTCTTTGCATATTTGCATTAGAGAATCGCTCCTAGACTAAAATTTTAGCTGTAACATCATTTGTTTATTTGGTCGTGCAGGCAAGTCCCTTTGTTTCCAGCTTCCTGCGCTAATGACGGGCAAAGTGGTAGTGGTGGTATCTCCTTTAATTAGCCTTATGCATGATCAGTGCTTGAAGTTAGCAAGGCACGGGGTTTCTGCTTGCTTCCTTGGCTCAGGACAAGTTGATAAAAGTGTGGAGGATAGAGCAATGACAGGCATGTATAGCATTATTTATGTATGTCCAGAGACACTGCCGCGGTAAGCTTGTTATTCAGTAATCATTTTAAAACTTAAAAGATTATATTCCTTTTCACAGGTAGACAATTATATTCTCAAACTAATTGCTTTTCTACAGAATAATTGATTCACTACAGAGGCTTGTAGAAAGTCGTGGTATTGCTCTCTTTGCTATTGATGAAGTTCATTGTGTGTCCAAGTGGGGCCATGATTTTCGGCCTGCTTACAGGTATGAATTGATCATCACCATAATGTGTCTGTTGGTATTCTGTACTCTGGCATATGGGAAATGAATGAATGGCCATACGAGGTTAGGGAAATGAATGAATGGCAACACCAGTTTAGATCCCATAATTTTTGACAACATTGCTAGATTACTAAAATATTTTGAAATTTGTAGCAATTGATGTGTAGCTTTAGAGAATTGGTTACTTTTTTTCAACTATTTTTGCTTTTTAGGCGTTTGTCGATATTGAGAGAAAAATTCAAGGCTAGCAACTTCAAGTCACTCAAGTATGATATACCAATTATGGCGCTTACTGCTACTGCTACTCATCGTGTTCGGGAAGACATTCTATGTTCTCTGGGCATTAAAGCGACTGCGAAAATTGTTCTCACTTCATTCTTCAGGCCAAATTTGAGATTCTCGGTAAGTACTGAGATCGATACATTTTATATAAATCAATGTCTGAAGTTTGCATGCTAAATTTGATTCAAGTTTGAATATTTGGTCGATATGGGATAATGGCAGGTTCTTTATGGGTAATCATGTTTTCTGTGAAACAATTGAAATAAGATTTCTCTGCTAGTGATCATATCATCCTTCAGCTTGATTGCTTGTGTTTGAGCTTCTACAAGTTCATCCATTTTACAGATTTTGATTAAAAACACTCTCTTTGAAGGAAGTGCATTGTTGAAGCAACTAAAGAGAATTTGTGAAGGAGGCCTTAGACTTGTATTGATTCTTTTGACAGGGTGGTTGAAATGGGCAATGAATTATCACATGGGCTTGTTTTGATCCTTCTTTGAATTATATATGGGCTTGTTATGGGCAATATTACTTTCTAATGACCCTTGCAAGAGTTTAAGGTATCCGCATAAGATATGTAAGTTTGGATTGCTTGAAGTATGGCTTAATTAAGAATTTGATGGTAATAATATTATAGTGAAAAGAGTCTCGACTATCAGAAGTTTGGATATTATTTATACCTGCTCGAGTTATTGGTTGTATGTAGTTTGATTGAATTTGGTTACAAATTTGGAAAAAGACCAAGCCACGGTGGTGCCCTGCATTTGTTGCTTAGTTCACGTGTGTAACACTAGTCAAGATAAATTTATGCTACTTGTTTAGAATATCTGGAGAAGATTATGTATGTTATGGATCTAGTCTGGATGTTCCTAGATGTCCTGAGCAGCCTAGATGGTTTAATTATGGTCCTTAGCCAATCCCTTTCCTGGTCTTGATCATTAATGAATTCCTTGGTAATGCTTGCCTTAGCAGTTCCTTAGTTTCACCAAATTCCATTAAGGAGAATAAGGATCCCATGCCTTAGCCAATTTCAGTATGTTTTTAAGAATTCAGTAGTGTGATTATTTGGATTAGATATGACCTTTTGGTTCAAATTCTTTCCAGAGAAACATAGTTGGCTGTTGTGAGCCCCCACCTTGGAGTAAGAGTTCTTTAAGTCTTTCAATTCGTGCCATGAGTGGGGGCTGGGATGAATTTTCCCGTGTTGTGTACTCTATTTGTTGCTTATGATTGTTAGAGCTTGGTATTGTGTGGGTATGAGGTCAGTGAGATACACTTATGTACCTTGCACCTCTGTGTCATGGTTTTAAAATTTTTCCTAGACTGAGTTCAGGGTGCTTGAACTGTTAATTGCTTTTTTCCTAAAATTCTCCACACCTTGCTACCTTTCTTTCTGTTTCAAGTTGTTTCACATTTTTCAAAACAAAGGAAGGTGCCTTTATGTGCTAAGTAGGTTGTCAAGTTTTGCAACTTTACAAAATTTACTATAAACTATTGACCAAGAAACCTTTGAGTGACATGTTCAACCTAGAGTGCTAAATTGTAGAGGTAGGACCCTACTTGTTTTCTTAAGACCCTCTAGAGTGCACTTGGGCTTGCTGTGTGAAAAGTAAGCAACAACATGTCTTCTTTGGAGAGACACTTATCCCAGCGAGTTGGCATGTTGAAATTCAGAACCAAAATCTCAGTTAACTGGATTGTGGAGGATTTGCATCTGAAGTTCCTTTGGAGCACTCGATTATAGAGAAATTTATGAGGATTGTCCCAAAGTGACAAAAGGGACCCTAAATAGCTAATAAACTCTGAATGAGACCATTGCAACTCTAAATTTTAGAGGGAACTCCTATACATTGAAAGTCCAGATTTGGCAAGCTTTGCCCCTACGACCTAAGGCAATTTTTATTCTAGAATTATCCACCTAAGACTGATTAAATACTAATTATTCAAGATTTGGGACGATATCAAAGAGTGGCATGTAGCACATAACTTGGTTTAAAATTGATAACTGTTTGGAAAATGATAATAGATTCCCTTAGAGTTGAGGGCTGAAGGAGAAAGAAGTTAACTTGTTTCCCAAGAGTGATAATTAGAGTTTGGTTATATAGCAATCCAAGTAACATGCCAACTAGAAATAAACTGGTTTCTAACATACTCTAAGAGTTAAAATAGCAAATTGATTTGTGGATTAAATGACCAAGATTGCTATCAAGGAATGATATTGATTCTTTATGATTGTTATGCTCATAGTTTGCATATGAGGCGAGTACTCGGTGAGTCAACAAGGACTTGCCATTTTTTTCACTTGCGAGTTTCTCAGTGTTTACTTGCCGAGCTATTTTTCTAATTTTTTGGCTAGTACTTGCCAAAAATTTGGCAAGTTTTTCCATTTAACTCCAACATTTCAAAATTGAGGAAAGAGACGTGAGTTAGACACTACAAAAACTATGTTTTTTTGGTTTATATGCATTGGTTTTTGCCTTCTTAAAAATTATGAAGGTTTGTGTGGTTTTGAAGGTCTTCATTTGGGCTGCCCCTCAACCTCGCTGGGGGTGCTGCCCCAAGGCCCCCAGGAGGGGCGTTGCCCCCAAACCCCCACTAAACTCATTTTATACATTTTGTAGCTATATTTTGCATAAATTTAATATTTTTTTAAAAAAAATATGTCTTTTTCAAAAATTTAAGTGTTCTTTAAGGTTCCAAGTTTTTCCCTAGTACTCTCCGAGTCAATTTCTTTAGGTTTGTTGAGTACTCTTCGAGTTTGAGTTTGTGACCTATGGTTATGTTATCCCAATGTCAACCACAAAATCTTTAAAACAATACAATGTTGGAAAGAAGTGTATAAATGGCACTTAGATAATACCAAACAAATTTGAATATATGTATTCCTTATTGAATATTGAAGTTGGCCAACTATAGAAATAGAATGTAGTGCAAAATGCTAAGCAATGTAATTGAATATTGGAAACTATTGAAATGTTGGATCAAAACTGAATTCTAAAGCTTAATTGTAATCCACGAATTGGAATCACTATGCTAGAATCAGATGGTTTCAATCCATAAACTCCATTAGAAATGCCAAGGGTTTTCGTCCTTGGATCCCCTTCAACCTCAAGGTTTTAGTCCTTGGATTGAATCACACCAAATTGCTTTGGAAAAGAGGGTTTGATAATATGCAAATTGGATGATCATTTGCTTGCTTTTCAAATGCTTTTATATGTTTCCCTCCCTTAGTTGGGTGCCCAACTCCACAAAGTCCAAAATTAGATCTTGATATCCTTGGGGGTTACAAAAGGCCTTATGTGCCCCACTTAGATGTCCCACTTTATTTTAATGTTTAAGTTGTCCCTTTATACAATAATTAAAATATTTCAATTGGACAAACTTCAAAATATTATTACAATATTATTTCCCTAATTTTATTCCCCTTAGCCCACGGGAAATAAAGGAATGGGATTTCGGGTTCACCTTAAATAATTTTGGAAGAAGGGAGATGACAATAGTCCACACTTGTGGATCAGTATGGTTCTTTTTTGTGATTTTGATGCCAAAGCTTCTATTGAGAATTGTGAGGACCTTTCATGTTGGAGATCTAAAGGTCCATGGGGAGTTATAAGGAGATTGAAGCTTCATCAGCGTTTGCTTCCACCATTGGTCATATCTGCTCGGTGGTGTGCACTTCTTTGTAAATTGTTTGTTTGTGTAGCACATAGTGACAAATTCTCAAATGATAGGGTGGCAATGTGATTGGCTAGTGGCAAGTGACATCAACCAAAGCACTGTATTTTTTAAGTGCTTTTTCCAACCATTAGACCGAATCAATAGTCCTTGATAACTTTAAGCTGATTTTCTGTCCAATTGTAATGAAGAGGAAGATGCTAAGTGGCTCCCACAGGTGGTGATCGAGATTAAATGAACTTAGCAACCTGTGAGCTTTTAGCAGTGCACTCAGTAACAACTCAGTGACATGATGAGTTCGTTGAGCATTAAATCAAATCAAGTTGCTGCTAATTCATTCAAGGTACTGTTGTGACCTTTTCACACATCGCCCCATTGCAAATGGGGACCCCCTAATTTTTGCTTCGTTTGGGTCTTTTGGCTTGATTTTGGTTGGTTTCTCCGCTATCTCTCTCTTTGTTGCTTGTCTTTCTGGGGGTGTGCTCGTCTTTGAGCTTAAATTTGAAGTTTTGGCTAAGTCTGTAGAATTAGGGTTTGCGCTTTTCATGTCGATTTGATGTCAATTTGAGTTGGTTAATTGCATTCTGACTGCTGCATCATGATTAAGACAGTTCAAACTGCTTGCCTACAAATTTTGAGCTAAAACGGACAACTTGCTATTTTTAGCAGTCTAGGCTTCAGTAGCTATTTCTAGGGTTTGCATGCAGGGTTTTTCGATGCATGTCTGGAGAATCTTTCTGGGTTTTCAAGACCTTTGCGATGATATAACATGCAAGCTGAGATGGTGACTTTTAGCAATTCAGGCTTCAGAGGCTATTTTTAGGGTTTGCATGTAAAACTTTTCACTGCATGTCTGGATATTCTTTATGGGTTTTCAAGAGCTTCGCAATGGTGTGACATGCAAGCAGAGTTGATCATTTTTCAAAAACTTACTATTTTTAGCTAGTGCACGCATGCAGACCAATTTACTGGGTTTTTCTGGGTTTTTTGAGATCTCCGGGCAGTGTGACATGCAAACGCACCCGACAACCAGTCAGTCACTTTTTCGGACACTTACTATTTTTAGCAGGTTCACTCCGGCAGCTCCCCAGCACTTCAGTGTCACGAACAGAGCGACATGCAACAAAAACGGGGTCAAATGGAGATCTTTTGAGCAACATGCAAGTCAAATTAGGGTTTCCAGCCTCGGGACCCAAAATGAGGGGTCAAACGCTAGAATCTCCAAAAACCGATGTATCCCATCACGATCAGTATCTTTCAAGGAGTCCACTAGTAAAATTTGAAGGCGATTTGAACAGGTCAGCACGAGGCACCAGTGTGAACAAGTCAGTCAACCTACGAGGACCCCATGGAGCAAATTTCACGTCAAACAGAGTTGCAGAAGTTCTGAAATCAAGTAGTTACTATAGATAGCAAGTCACCTCCAGGAACAGGCTATAAATAGCAGGTCAACACAGATAACAGGTATGAACACAACAGCTACATCACGAAAATCAGGGTTAGCCAAAATTAGGTCTTGAAAATGCTGAGAATTCATGGAGATCACAAGAACACTAGAACTTTCTAAAAATAGCAGGTTAGGGCAAGTTAAGGGGCATCCTGAACAATCAAAAGAATCACCTCTCAAAACTGCCTCAAGTCTGAAAACAAGCTCGAAAATCATCTAAGTCTGAGAAATGGAAGCTCAGCCTGCTAGATGCACCTAACCTTGAGAGGAGAGTCATGAAAAAGTCTAAGTCCTTGAAATTGAAAGCTCACCTACCTAAGTGCGCCCATAGAGGAGAAGGCATGTGAAGAATCTTCTAAGTACTTGAAACTTGAAGCTCTCTACCCCAAATGCGCCTTGAGAAGAAGAGGAGGCTTAAAAATTTCGAAGTGTCACAAAATAAATGTACAAGGGGCTAAATGCGCCCAAACTTGAGGGAGGAGGCTTGAAAATTGACTAAGTCCTCAAAACTTTAAGCTCCTACCTCCAAATGCACCCAGGGTAAAGAGGGGCCTCAAAATTCTTCTAAGGCATTAAAAGTGGAAGCTTGACCCTTGAGATGTGCCTAGGATGGGAGGAAGATCTTGAAAAATTCTAAGTACTTGAAATTGAAAGTTCAAGGTCCTAAATGCGCCTAAGAGTGGAGAGGGAGGTGAAAATTTTACTAAGTGCTTGAAATTGGAAGTTGACACCTCCAAGTGCGCCTAGGTCAAGAAGTGAGTGTTGAAATTTTTCTAAGTCATGGAAACTTGAAGTAGGCCATGGTAAATGCGCCCAAGCTTGAGTGGAACTTGAAAATTCTTCCAAGGCAATGAAACTATAAGCTTGAAGGGGTAAATGCGCCTAGCCTGACATGGAGTGAGTGAAATTTTCTAAGGCATATGAAATTGGAAGTAGAACACCTCAAAAGCGCCCAAGGTAAAGGAGAGTTGATAAGAATTTTCTAAGTATTGAAAACTGAAAGTAGAGACCCCTAAATGCGCCCTGACTTGGAGATGCCATTGAAATTTTTTTTAAGTGTGGGAAATTGAAAGCCCAGACCCCCAGATGTGCCCAAGTTGAGTGGAGAGCTTGGAATTTTGACTAAGTCTTTGAAAGTGGAAGTAGGCCTTGTCAAATGCGCCTAGCTAGAAGAGAAGCTCCAAAAGTTTTCTAAGTAATGAAAATTGAAAGTAGAGGTCCTTAAATGCGCCTAAGTCAAGGAAGTGGAGGTGAAATTTTCTAAGGAATTGAAACTTGAAGTCCACCATGTTGAATGCGCCTGGCTTGAAGAGGGTAATATCAAAGTTAGAAAATTATCTAAAGCATTTAAAATGGAAGTATGACCCTCTATATGCGCCCAGAGACTAAAAGCTAGGGGAAATGTTTTATGACGTTGAAAATGGAACCTCAAGGTAATAAATATGCCCAGGCTTGTGAATGGATGATGAATTTTTTTTAGGCGTTGGAAATAAATGTTTGATCTAGCAAATACGCCCAAGGCTGGAGAAATGGAATAAATATTGATAAAAAATAAATAAATTATTTTTCCAAGGTTGAAAAATTAAATGTCCCCCTTCGTAGTGATACACATGAATTTTGCATTTTCTGAGGGGAATTTTCTTCTGGGTACTAGATATCTTCGACAAGGAGATGATTTTGAAACTTTCACGCTTCGCCTGAGACTTTAAGATGGAGATTTTACTTGGGTGCCTGGTTGATGAAATTTTCTGGAGGAAATGAATTATTTCTAAGGCAAATTGGTTGGAAAATTTTCTAAGGCAGAGAGATATCAAACAACACCTTCAAGGTGCACCCTCAAGATGGATGAAAATTCTAAGAAAGACTTGTCTGAGTTAAACGTGCCCATCATAGAGAAGGAATTTGAAAAATTGGCTAAGTCAAAGGAAATGAAGACACAAAGGTCTAAAATGCACCCAAGCTTACATGAGGCGTTATGAGCCAAAATCAACGTGGGTGAGAGTTTTCTAAGGGAAGAGATATGGAGTTGTAATGTCCCCTTTTTCAGCACGATCTTGGTTGATGATGGTTAGCCTATTACTTAGACTCTCGTAGGCTGACAGTTCTTGGTTAGGGAGTCAGTGGCCGTTTGGTGGGTAATTGACGTTCCCACTCCTTCATTCCAGTAGCGGATTCAGTGCAGGCATCTGTAGCACAGTGTTCGCCAGCTTCTGACGGCACAGAAAAATACTGAGTTTGGAGAGAGTTATGATTATTTAAGTGGTTAAGTTAATTATTTAACTTAAATGGAATATTATAAAGTCAAATTGACTTTATAAAAAGATTAAAAAAAATCACTTAAATAAATCTAAAAGTGACTTAAGGTTTATAAAGTGATGAATTAAATCACTTGTAAGTGACTCAAAAGGTGCGCCCACTTCAAAGATTTAATTCATAACTATTGAAAAGGTAATTAAATACATTTTTAATGTATTTAAATGACCAAAAGTGCGTTGCTCTTCAAGAAGTGCGTGCCTTTTTGCATAAAAGGGAGAAATTGCAAATCAAACTCATCTTTGATCATTTGACTTTGCATAATTTATTCTTCTCTGTGGATTTTTGTCTGAGGACAAGGGTTTCAGGAAAACCTTCATTGGAGAGCGTCAATTCTTCATTGAATCTGTAATTGTGAGGCTGTGAGATACCAGCTGAATGATTACCTGTGAGAGCTTCATCCAGGAGTTCATCTGTGCTTCATCAGATTTCTTTTCAGCAATTTCCAATTTGAAATAAGGCAAGTAGGCTTCACTTTTGGATGCCATTCTTCTGCAGAGGGTTTGATTCTGAAAGGACTCTCAGGATCTTCAAAAAGTCATACTTTGTTCTTGCTTGGCGTACTCCTTTGGGAAGGCGTGATTCTCTTGCAAGCTAAAACGCCTTCATTTTTGGCTGTTTCTTTCTTGCATCCTTGGCGCCTAGCTTCTACAATTCGTTTGCCTCAGTTTCCAGGATGGAGAAATCATTTTGTAGTCTTCTACGCTTGGATTTGTCAGTTTTCACCTTTCTTGGCTGGCAAACTGGAATAATTTCTTATTTAAATAATCTGGAGCATTTGGTATGCTTGTAATCTCTTTTTCAGGCACTTCCATTCTATAAATTTTAGCTCAAATTTGTAACTTGTAATTTCTTTGGTTCAGTTATTTAATACCTTCTGCACTTCCATTCTATAAATTTTAGCTCAGATTTGAGTTTTATGAGCATTTATGTGAAATCGCCCCTTCTACTTCTCTCTAGAAATTTCTCTAAAAAACTAAAAAACATAAAAAGATAAGCAAAAATATAGGGGTTTGGGTTGGGAGCCAGCAGGGCTCATCACAGGAGTTCAGGACATGATGTGTGCTCTAAGCAAGTTGAGATGAAGATAAGTCAACATGTGATATTTGTTGAGGATGGGAGAATAAAACAACACCCTCTAGACGCACCCTCAAGACGGGTGAATGTTTCTAAGGCATAAAAAATGAGCATCGAGGAGGATACATGGTCAAAGTACGCCTATGATAAAAGAGTATGAAGAAAGCAAAGTTTGCTAGAGAAAAGTGATGAACTCTATTAGATCCAGAGATCAATCGGACATTGGAGATCAAAACATGGATATCAGGTGAGTAAAGTGGATTTATATTATAAAGTGTTTTGATGCTTTTCCTTTTGCTTGTTTTGCAGAGTGAACGCCGGGTCCAAGGCATGAGGACTTGAGGTGATTGAGCAGATACTCCAAGACAACATTACAACCTCTTAAGAAGAAAAGTTGCATGTTGGAAGAAATGGCTAAGTGTTGGAATAACCTAATATGCACTCAACTCAGAGAGGTAAATGGCGAGGAAGAAATGCTCGGGTCCAAGATAAGAGAATCCTTCAAGATGAGGATGGAGAAAAGATGAAGATCCAAGCGTTAAGGATCACCCCCAAGCACTGAAATTCCCTCAAGGCTAAGGAAAAGGTTGAAGCCATGATGATCAGACTCATCCGGTTTGCAGTCAAAGAAGGAACAATGCGAACGCGTTTCCAGACATGAATCTTCTAGAAGGATGGTGGACATTAATTGCTCATTTACTGTACCACTCCTCATTCTGGCAGTTTTTAGGGTTAGGGCTTGTGTGGCTTGATTTGAGCCATCCATCTAGTTGTAATCTAGGCTGTAGCAGAGATACTGATAATGTAGCATAGATTGGTAGGATAGTTTGAAGAAGGAAAGTTTTTCCTTTGAAAACTTTGTAAGAAATTGTTATGAACACTCTCTCAATAAAAAGAGTTTTCATTGATGATGATCTCGTCTTTTGTTGTGAGTAGCTAACCAAGGGTTTCTTCGTCAGCTACAATTAATTGAAATAGCAAAGTAGAGTAGAATTCGGTACTAATGGGTAAGATGCTAGTAGTGGAATATGAAGGCATTTAGATTTGAACGACTACGTCTATCATACCTACTGATGTGTTCGTTGATGAGCAGATTAGCCTTGTGGATCAGAAATTTGGACATTCTTGGGACAACAGTTACATAATTCATATGTTAGCGTATTAATGGTGCAGCGGCCGGTGTCTTCTGTTATGATTATGATCGAATACCTTTGATTCCTCTTTAGAGGATTTGCCAAGAGCACCCAACAGGAGGCTGTCCGAGCTGAATAGAAATAAGCTTGAGGATTTGATTTGTGAAATTGATGCATGCATGTCCACTTTTAACAAATTGAAGTGAGTGCCAGCCCACCAGTTACTGCAACCGTTTGTTGGTGCTGCAGTTGGTTTTAGGAGTAAGGCATTCAGGATTCACTGCTGTTGTTGGAGACTGATGCATAAGTCCCCTTGATACCGACCAAATCATAGAACCAAGCAGGACTATCCAGGAGACATGGAGTTAGATGTGATCTTTCTAGCAATCTTCCAGCATGCAGGAGTTTTGTTCAGGGGAGGATAAAGTGTCACATTGGAAACTTTATTCCGTGTTGGTGTGGTCACGAAAAACACATCAACAGGTACCACCTACCTCCCTTATTGTTCAGTGCATATAGCCACTCTTGTATTGATATAAATGAATCCAAGTGGTGATTCATCCAATGGGATATTTTGCAAAGCAAAATCATTGATCTTTTAAGATTTCCTGAGGGAATGTTAGAGTGCGGCTGGAAGAGCATTGTATGGTGCCACTATTTTGGCCTTCTTGTCTCTCCTTTTTGTATTAAATTAGATTTTCTTACTCTTTGTTTAGGATGTAATCTTGGAGGCTCGTGTTTAGAAGCTAGCCTTGACTATATACTTTTATAACATTTTTGTTTTAACTTTGGAATTTGGACCTTTTTCACGTGTCTAAGGCATCAATGCTTTTTTAAGTTGTAGATGTTTATGATTCAAGGCATTAACATATGAAGTTGTGACAATCTCTTCTTTCTGCCTGTAATGTCCCCATTTTCGATGCCCTCTTTTGGATTAGTTTGGTTTTGATACACTTACTATTTTTAGTAAGTGCTATATTTAGTAACTGGTCCAGCAGGCAGAGCAGTGTAGGGTTTCTTGTTTGGGCAATGTGTGGGAGTTGTCCGATGAGCTTTAATGCTTTGTGCCAGTCCTTTTTGTGGGGTTTTTTGGTGTTTCAGGCGAGACTATTTTTCGTAGGGGCCAATTCCAACACTTACTGTTTATAGTAAGTCGCTTTGCATATCAATTTTCATACCAGTTTGAGTTTTCAGTGTTTTTACTATTTTTAGTAGTTACTAAAATAAATGAGATCCGATGTCAGAGCTGGTCTTAGTAAAGCTACTTTAGGTGGTGTCATTTTGGTTTTGGGTGTTGGTTTACTAAGGGTCTAATTATTTTTAATATGTGCTTTTCCTCTGCCAGAATGTTTTAAATCAAGTTATTTTCTCTTCTGTTGTGAGAGTCACAGGGACATCAAGTTTGTACATGGCACCTAATAGTTGATGGGCAAGTGTTCTAAGAGTGCGTAAGTAAAATAGAATGCTGGATAAGGGGAACACCCAAGGAGGCTAAAAGCAAGGTTTAAAATGAAATTTTAATTAAAATCAAAGGTAAAAAAGGGCGAGCTTTTTGGAGGGAAGCTAAGTTTCAAATCTTGTTGCCCTAATTTCTCATCGAGAGAGTATAACTTCATTTTAGAGCCTCATTTTGAGTATGTTCAAAGTGGATGCATAACATGATGCTGCTGGTTTTACACCAGGGGTTTGTAGAACGTTGTTGAGGACGAAAACCCTCTACAATTAGGAGCTGGTTTCGGTAGTGAAACACCTACCCTAGCTGGTTGGGGTGTGGTTCCATTCAAGGATCACTTCAAAGTTTCATTGTTTGCAGTTTCAGTCAAGAAAACATGAAGATATTTGAGTATTTTTGATGTGTTCTTATTGGGGTTTGAAGTGTGAAGGATTGGTATCATTTTGGATTGTTTGGGTATGATATTTGAGGTGATTTTCAAAGTTTTCTGGGCACTTTGTGACAGGGTCTGAACCTGGTAATTCGATCATATCTTCTTATTGGCTTGTATTGGCAATCTGGGTGTTGGCTAATCGAATGCTCTTCTTCTAGGCGATTCTGATCATATATTTATACATATTTAATGGTTAAGAACTGATTTAATAAAGGAGTTCGCCCTATTTCAGCTAGTCGCCCATTTGAGGTTTACTTCCAGTTTTATAATCTGCTCAGAAATGTTTGGTTTTCTGCCAATGATGGGACTGGTATAGAAATGTCAGGTGCTGAGATTTGCATAGGGTTTGATGGACCTATCCCTTTGTGTAAATCGCTGCAAGTTGGAGTTCTTCATTACTGCTACATGCTTCAAACCAGGTCTGAACTGTATTTCTGAGTTGGTTGAGTGTTGAAAGAAGTCTGAAATTTTCTGTTGTAGTTTTCTGAGTAATAAATCTGAAAGTTATCATTTGCAAGTATAGCAATTTCATGTTACTTCCTGTACTTCTTGTTATTACCATTTCATGCATGCAAAACAATGATTGGCACTTGAAACAAACAATCAAACATCCTCAAACAAACACAATCAGCAATTCAAAAAAGAAAAAAATCAGGGGCATACATTACACTGCCCTACATCATTGTTAGTAATGTGCTTGTTGTCTATTGACTGTTGCTTCATGTGTCTGTTTTGTTCTAGTGATAGATAGAAATATCTTAATCTTGGCACATCCCCTTTCTTAGATTAGGATTTTATTTTCATGTACTTCTCCTTTTTCTCTTTTCCTTTGCAACTGGAGAGAGCCCATTGAAAATTTGACAAGGAGCCAGCCTTTAAAATCCCAGAGGTTGTTCTGTGGTTAAGTCCCACATTGCTAGACTACTCATTGTTGCACTCTCCTCATGGTGCTGATATAGGGTGCACCCAGTATAAGCATCGGGTGGCTGCAATATCTGAGTGACAACACTTCATAAGTCGTATATTCTGCTGATATTTTCCTTCTTGTAACCTTACATCTTGCAATTTGTGCTCATCTGCCACTTAACATGCTGCTGATTGCAGATTTTGAAGGGTTTTGCCACTAAACTCTTCACTAGTCACATTTTTTATTGTATCATGCTCAGTTGAAACAACATTGTAGTGTGATTCGAATTTGGCAACCCTGCAACTTTAATGTGTTTCTGTCAATGTCAGACTCCCTGTTGTGTGAATCAGCAAGCATTGCCACTTAAAATTCCCTTGCAGTCATGTCTTGATGCTGCTCTCTGCAAACTGGTATTTATTTATAACTGCTATTTGGATATTGGTGGTTTACTTGCTTCTCTGTTGAATCTGCCTCTATTTGCCCTTTGTATGCTGCACGGAAGGAATGAGAAAGGATTGACAAGCTTAAGCCATGTAAATACACAAAAATTGCTTTGATAAAGACCAGGCTAACCCTAATTCTACCATTACACAGCTTGATCGGCACTCTTTAAAGGAAATTTGGTTTTAGTTCATATGAAAATTTTGCGGGGGTGTAACAGTTATCACATTGAATGCCACTTAAGAGCTACAAGGTGTGATCCAAAGTGATGATTTTTCATGAATTTGTTTGTAGATTTTTATCCAGAAATATATTATTACAACTTAAATGCAAATGTTTTCCCTTATGGGTATGTAACACACACATCTTTCTGCTTATTATTTAGAACTAAAAGTATTACATGCATGGTGTACGTGTTAGTGTTGTAGCGGCGGGAGATATTTTCTCCTAAATAAATTCACCACAAGGCAGGTCGGCCTTTGTTTTATTAAATAAACTTATATTTGTTCTAGGTCGGCCCTAGAGAGGAAGCCGCCCAGCTTGGTATATAAAGAGGTTGGAGTCCTCTCATTCAAACATCGATTCATCCATTCCAATTCAAATATCTTTAGCAGCAGTTCGCCTCCTAGCAGCAGATCTGTTTTTCAAAAGAAGTGTCATCATTTGTGTTTTGCTTCAAGGAGAAGTGTTTCTATTCATTGTATAAGACTTGGCCTTGTCTAGGGCCTGATTTTGTATGCAGTCTTCTGCACTTTTTCATTTGATACATAAGAGATCATTTTGCTGGGTTTTTCTCCCTCGAGTAGGAGGGTTTTCCCAGGGTAAATTGCTGTGTTCATTGATCTGTGTGTTGTATTTCTGCTTATTTGCATTTCTGATCTAAAAACTAACATGGTATCAGAGTGGGTTTAAGAAAAGATCTGATCGGATTTGTTTAAGCAATCAAGACAAAATCTCATTCTCAGTTCGAAGGGGTGCAAATTCTGCCAAGTTGGAGATTGAATCTCCAGTGAAAAGAAGGTATCGAATTCTCCATTAGTGGAGCATCAATATAATTGGGAAAATCGTGATTTTTGGAGTAAGGAAAGTGCTGCAATCAAGAGGTCGTTTCTGGCCTCTTTTGAAATATGCTAACCAATTTTTTCGTTGAATTTACACAACACAACCAGCACTTGGCCAACTTGATTAGCGTTAGCGCCAAATCCAAAACACTACCAAAGCAACTCTAACCAAGAATGCGCCCCAAAACCACTTAAGGAAGAGGGGCGGGCATATGGTCAGAGGATCCCTAGGATCCAAACTGGATATAGAAAGAGAACACAATTGAACTGAAATTAAACTCAACGTCAAGAATGTGCACTCAAAATCCCAGTGAGGGCGAGGTGTTAACATATGACGGAGTAATTATTGGAAACTGAAACAATTAGGCAGATAACCAACCATAGAAACTCATACTAACTAATTCTTCTACTGCGGCGGGCATCCACTCAAGAGTGGGGATTCACCACTTGACAGTGGGTACGATAGAGATTAGATAAGCTTATTCTCCACACTGGCGGTAAACCATCTAGGGGTATTTAATGTGTGCTTAAGAATTACAAGTAATTGCAGCAATAATAAATGGTTGGATTAGTACTACTAATGCTCAACCTTACAATAAGAAAAATCTGCTAATTACAAGTATTACAATGAAAGAACTAAGCCCACAAGTAAAGATTGATTCTCTCAAATTTGCAAAGCTATCTAACATTGAAAATAAGTCAAAATCTGATCTTTTTTGAAGTCTGATAATTAAAGTCAGCAAACTGAAATTGTGAACCAGCTACTGTGAAAGCAATGAAAAATTCATAACTCTCCAAATATACCTCCAATTGATGCAAAGTAAATTGCAATGATCTTCTGGAAGGTAGGCGCCCATTCTATGATGAAGAAACAACATCAAAAGATGAGTATTTATTTCTTAGCACAATTCCCAATGTCCCAGAATGGTACGGCCATGAGCAAGGGCGATTTGGCAAGCAAAAATCACAAACTCAAAATTAAAATCTGATAATCTCCAAATATGGTCGCCTTGGGTGTAGGAATGGATTGGA